>JAPPVO010000059.1:85745605-85791940 GCA_030407325.1 Camellia japonica | reverse complement strand
TTTCGGTAGTAAGTTCACTGCTGCTCCATTGTCTATCAGGACTCGGTTCAGTTGTGTCCATCGAAGAAAGCCTTGATGTACAAAGGCTTAACATGTTGTGTCATAGAATTTGAGGGATACTCAAAAGGATACGAGAGGTTAATGCTCACCTTTTCTTCACTTTCATACTCAGTTTCTATTGGGGTAGCCATTCCAGGACCATCTTGTACCATACTTACTTGTGAGTCTTCACTAGAGACAGGAATAGGATCCATATCTTGGTCCTCATCCCCAGCCTGGAACTCATGAGGCAATATGTGTACCATATTGACTGATACTGGAGGAAATGAGCCAAATTGAATGGCTGCTGTACCTGCTTCCTCCCTTGGCCACCTTGTTCAGTTACTTCAGCAGCATCCTCCATGCTGCATTCTGGCACTTCGTTGCTAACTGATTCCTTCGAAGGATCTTTCTCAACTGGTTTTTCAACCAAAAATGTTTGCTCAGCCATGAAGGCTTCGAACATTTCTTCCTCTGCCATTTCTTTCTTTTGGCTTATGCCAATCTCTTCTTCCGTCTCGCTATCACTCCCATCAGAGCCTTCTCCAACCCTGCTAAGCTAGCTTTCTCCCTAGCCTTTAGTTCAGAATGAACTTTGGCAACTGTTTCTGCTGCCAACCACTTTGTTCTGTGAATTTGGCTTTGGAGCATGGTCTGACTTTGGATTCTTCTTTCCTTCTGTCTTGACCAGTGAAGAACTCTCTCACTTTCTTTCAGATTTTGCTGGTACTGGGTGTACCTGCGTTGAATCTTCCTCCTTTGTGATCTTGAAATGACTAGAACCATATCTGGTTCCTTTGTCTTTGGGTGTTTAAGCAATACCCAATTGTTCGGAGCCACCAATGAAGGCTTGACCATCCTGCCTTGGTTTCCAACATCCCTTGGGCAGGCACCTCCCTAGGCTTGTTCTGCATTACAAACCAATCTGGGACCCCAGGTACCCACGAACTTGCTGACTCAGATGTTGAACTGCTTTTTTCAACCTTCGAAGCCATCTTCGAAGCTGGCTGTGAAGGTAAGTGTTTGGCTCTGACCTCATGTTTTGAGCCTGATTCAGACCTTCGATGCAGATAGCCACTTTCTGTCCTACGTGAGGTTGGTCTAGGGGGCCAATCCCTGGCTTTGATCCATGAAATGAGCCTCTCTCCAGTCTTCTTTCAGAATGACTGCTCTTCATTCTGTAATAGTTAGGTGACCTGGATTCATGTAAGGGCCTCTTGCCTTTAGCATGCATTCTGTCCATTGCAGGCTCAACCACTGGTGGTCGCTGCCTATCACTAGCCGGATACGGCCTTTTGTTGTAAGCGTTGGTTGATTTAGGACGTCTCTGAACATCCCTGTAGTATTGCTTCCCATCAATTGGAAGCCCCTTCAACATTTATAACTCAGTCTGCACCTGGACACATCCTCTGCATTACAGCTGCTTCCAAGGAATCATCATCCAGTGCTTCTTCATCAGAGTGTTCCTTCTGGTGTGAGAAACCTTGTCCAATGGCTGGTGGGTTTCCAGTGTTCTTCTTGGTAGTTGTCTGGTTGGCAATATGCATCTGCACATTGACCTCTTCCAACTCTTGCAGAGATAGATTCTGGAAGTTTGGTACAACCACATTAGCTGTGCTTTCTCCAACTTCTGGAAACGGATTGCTGTCAATCCCCATGACCTTTTCTGTTTTGGCTGGAAATTTCAAACTTCCTTTCCGAATTTGTTCTTGAATCCTGTCTCAAAAAACAATGCAGTTTTTAGTCGAGTGAGACCAAGAGTTATGCCATTTACAATATACTTTTCCTTAAGTTCATCTGGAGATGGCAGTTTTACTCCTTTAGGTAACTTAAGGAAGTTGGCCGCAAGCAAATGATCAAAAATGTCATCTGCTTTTGTTAAGTCGAAAGAGTACTTTCTGTAAAAGTCTTTCTTTTTAAACTGCTGGTCAATTGTTGTATCCTTATGAACTAATGCCTCACAGATCACAGGTTCTTTGCCCACAATCTCCGCTGCATCGATCTCATAATTAGGATCTCTATAATATGTCTTGTACGACGCATTATTTCGATCTTGTTCCTCCTCTAGTAATGCTTCGTATCTAGACACCTTATAGGTCAGTTCCACCAAATCTCTGAATTCAGTTGAGTCAAACTTCTTTCGAAGCCTGAACTCTAGGCCGTTTTGAGCCAATCTTACAAATTCTGATTCTGGCAGGATGACTCTACATTTATTTCGAGCCCTTTTAAATCTGGCAACAAACTAAGTAGCCTTTTCTTCAGGCCTTTGACTCAATCTAGCCAAGTCTGCCATAGAAACCTCTAGCTCCGATTGGAAGAATTGGGTGTGAAACGCCTCTTCCATTTGTTGCCAATTTTGAATGGAGCCAGGTGTAAGGTTGATGTACCATACAAACGCTCCTCCAGTTAGAGAATTTGGAAATAATCTTAGTTTTATAAAGTCATGATTAGTAAATTCACCGCATTGAGCAGCAAACCTAGCAACATGCTCTATTGTTGACTGATTTCCAGTCCCATAGAAAAGGGTAAAATCTGGTATCTTGAACCCCCTTGGGTATTCATGTACCCTATCCACGCATTCTGGGTATGGTTTTCTGTATACAGGAGTCTGGACCCCCGAGCCATCGGTCCACACATCTCCCTAACAATATCAACAATTTGGTTCCTAGGGACCATATTTTGTGCCTACTGAACCACTACTGGAGGGATAAACACAGGATTTGGTGGACAAACTTGTGCTTGCGGTCCTCTTGGTCCATAAGGTGGTACATTTGGGACTGGTTGCCCCTGTGATGCAGGTTGCTATTGGGGGTGTGGGTAACCCCTTTGAGCCTGTCCTGCGAAAGGACCTGCGAAAGGTGCTGGAACAGGTGTTGTGTCTCTTCCATTTGCAGGCCAACCTTCCAACCCCCCGGGTATAAATTCGAATAAGGGATTATTATATCCCCTAGTGCCAGGTAGGGCTTCAAACATGGGATTTGTAACCAGTCTTACGCCAGTTTCTTGTACTTGACCAGATCCACCAACTTGTGTGGCTTCATTGTTAAGTACTGAGGCATTTTGGCCTGCTATAGGCCTCGAAATGGGTTCATACCAAGACTGAGGTGATGGTCTTTCATAGTTCTAGTTACTAGCTTGACCATTAGAATGTCCATTAACTTGCATAGGCTGTTTATCTCTAGCCAATCTTTGCTGAGGGACATTTAAAACTTCCTCTGTATGTCTTGCGTTTGTTGGTTGGTGGTTATTCATTCGATCCAAAAAGGATGTTGCCCACCTTTCCATTGTGTTCATTAATTGTTGTCCCATAGCATCTACTAGGCCATCCCATGGATTTGTTGGCTGAGTAGATGGAACAGTGGATGGTCCAATTCCTTGGTTTCGTCCAATATTATGAACATATGGTTCTTGTCCCGAAGTACTGGTCTGTTCGACCATAGGTTCTGATAACATGGAGTTTCCAAAGGATGTGTTACTACATTATCCTCTGGATTAGGTATTTCTACCTCTCCTTCTACGCCTTCTTCCAAGCGTTCATTTTCTCCTTGTCGTCTTCGTCTAGCCATTTTAACAAGTCCCACTGGGCGTGCCAAAAATATATGTTGGCTTTTTGGCTTTGGAAGGGTATTTTTGTAAATGCGAGCGTGCCAGCAAGGATCAATCAGTCCTTACAGAAATTATAATTGCCAACCAATTATCAGACGATTGTGTTTTAGTTCTCTCAGCCTCAATGAAGAGGACTTTTACTGGTGGCTTGACTTAGGAGAAATTAAGCAAAATAACAGTGAAATGACAAGTAACTGAAGTATTTCATTAAAATGAAAACTTACAATGGTCCAAACTCAGCCTCGTTGAGGTTTACAGTGACGATCTACTTGAAACTACTCCTATGAATGAAGTACAGTGCGAGAATTTAAAGTGCAGGAATGTAAAGAACGGATATTTAAAGTGCAGGAAATTTAAAGACTGGAAAAGAAAATGAAGTAAATGACTGGTTTGTTGGATCTGAGTCTGGGGGTTTTTTCTGGGGGCTTCCCTGCTATTTATACTTGTCAAGGATGACCTTCGAACTGCACTTCAAACCGTCGAACTGCTCCTCCATGATCGTTGATCATGTTGCCTTATAAGTAGTTTCACTATGCCATCACTTGCAGTTGAGCTTCCCTCCTGTATTTGAATTTGAATATGAGTAACCGTTGAAGCCACGTCACCTTGCATCTCTTTACTGATCTAGTACTACTCAGATCTCGTGAGAACCAATATTAATTGCCACGTGTACGATCAGGATTGAAGACTCGAATAATCTCCCCACAATGCCCTTACTCTGCCACGTGTCGAATTGTAACTGGCTTTTACAAAATATGTAGCCAACACGTAGTCATACAACTTTTGTCACATAAAAATGCATGATGAGTATAATTTTAAAAATATAATATTGATATTTTTCAAGACAAATATAATAAATTCATATTTCTACAAGTATCAAATTACTCTTATTTTTTTTCATAAATGATCTACACATAAAAGCCTAGAAATAAACAGAACACATTTTTGAAAATATAAAATTTTACAAAATTTTTATAGAATCCTATATTTTAAAAAAACGAAAAGAGATAGATGGAGATGCGCTATAAATATTTCCCTTCCTAAGTTTTTGATAAAATATGTAAGTAAAAATGATAGAACAATAAAAGTGTTAAAATATAGGGCAAATTATAGTGTCATAATTTATTTGTTTTGCCTCTTGTGCCAATTCGATTTTTATCATTTCAATTGTAAAAAATTTGTCCTAATTTTTCAGATTGTGTTAATCAGTTCAATTGATAACAGATGTTAATAAATTAAACAGAAACAAAGAGCAAAATGTTCATTCAAAAAGGAATACACCGTTTCAAAGTGAATGTCAACTCCTCAATCACTTTGAGGGGAGTGAATAGGCTTTTTTGTCTCTTGATTTCAGTTCAATTTTTAAAAAGGCATTATCAATTGAAGTAAATTGATACAATTTGAAAAGTTCAAGACTAAAGTTAATACAATTAGAATTATAATGATCAAATTAACACAAGAGGCACACTATAAGGACTATGGGTCTAATTTGCCATAAAATATAATATTTTAATCAATTTGTTTGGTATTAATATAAAAAAAATTAAATTAAATCAAAATAGACCATACTTTATGAAAAATTGACTGAAAATCAAAATTTGAGCCGGTTTCACCAGCTTTTCTTACAACCCTCTCCACAAGGCCTAACAATATAGTCCAAAATTTTCACCCAATGGAGAGGAGCTGTACTTTTTTTTGGAAAATGGTTGAGGCCTCGAATCTGAGGCCTTGAATTTGCTTCGAACCCCTTTTTTTTTTTTTTCTTTCTTCTTCTTCGCAGAACCAGAGGGGAGGGGAGAGAGAGGAAGGGGAGGGGAGGGGTCCGGATTCGCCGTCGCAGCTCGTCGATCTCGCCAGCCGTCCGATCGTCGCCCGATCCAGCTCGTCGCAGCAGCTGCACCGCCGTCGCCGTCGCCTTCGCCTCCGGCCCGCCTCCGCCTCCTCCTCCTCCTCCCCCGGTGATTATGGCCCCCCCAATCCGGCCCACCGGCGGCTCTCTCTTCTTCCCCTCCCCTCCCCCTTCTTCCCCTCCCCTCCCCCTCTCTCCCTTCTTCCCCTCCCCTCTGGTTCATTCGAGCCAAATTCGAGGCCTCTATCACGACTCCTTTTTTTTTCCTTCTTTCCTTTTCTTTTTCTTTTTCCTTTTCCTATGCCATAGAGCCAAATACTTTTACACTATTGGTCAACACGTGGACATGGTTCATCTATATTCATTAATTGAAGGATAAATTACATTTAAGTCTTTAAAGTATGAATTTTGTATTATTTTAATTTTTAATATTTAAATTCTGTTAAATTAGTCTTTTATATGTAAAAATATTTTAATTTAGTTGTTAATGTTTAAATTGCATCATTCTCGTTTCCAATATGTTAAAGTGTCTCGGCTCTTACGTAAGACTTTTTTAGTTTTTTCTTACTTTTGTGCTCCTTCGTTTCAAAATAATAGTCTCTTTTAAGAAATTTAACTTTTTTTGATAATATAATTATTACACTTTAAAAATATTAATTTTTTAAAATTATCCTTTAATAGTATATTTTTTTAGGAATATCAATTATTATAAATATACTTTTTGTGTTGTTAATGAATTTAAAAGAAGGGTAAAATAAAATATTCATATTATTTTAGTCATTGATTTTTGAAAATAAACTAATATTTTGGGACAATAAAAAATAGAATAATGGACTAATATTTTGGGATGAATGGAGTAAAAGAAAAAATAAAATGATTAGGGTTTAGATGTGACATTTTATCTTATTTAACTTATTTTGTCTTTTGTGCTTTTTTAGTCCTAATTTTTTTGCCAAACAAATACCGCAAGTTTAGCATAATTTTATTGACTTCTATTTAGTAAAATTAAAATTGTCAAAACTAATACAAATGGTGAATAAAATTTCATTTTTACCCCCTATATTTTGCCTCGATTTTCAATTACACTCCCAAACTTCCAATAATTTCAATTTTATGCTCAAAATTTTTGAAATCGTATTAATTTTGCCCCTGCCGTCATATTTGAAATGGAAAAAGTTAAAATAATTACATTTTGGCCCCAAATTTCAAAAGAAAGATGTAAACACACCCTCTTTTGCCCAAACTCACCATCTTTTCTCTTCCTCCAATTTTCTAACCCAACTTCTCTCAAATCCAAATTCACTCACACACTAACTCACTCAATTCAACATCCTGTTGTACACCACCAATCATTTCATGTTATTATATACATGCATTGTAAATACAAATAGACATCATTGAGGCTTGTGGATTACTTAAAAGTTAATAAATTATTAAGAAAATAGAGTAGCAATGGGGTTTTGACGAGAGAGAAATTGCCAAGATTACCAGTGTGTTTATGAAACACTTGGCTTTCCCATGAACTTCAACCCCAAAAACACATAATCAAAAAAATAGGATAGTGCAATTGTCTATTTTTAAATTTCAAAATTTTGAGAAGATTTGAAGAACCCACAAGCAATACAATAAAATAGGGAATGAAATCACCAAATTAACATATAATAGTCCATAATATAGGAACCATTTTAGAAAGAGAGACAGTTTGGCACAGATCCAACAAACAAAACACCCACAATTTGTCTATATATATATACATGGCTTTGATGATTCTATTAATATACTCACAGGCTGTGACATTATGCGTTCCATTACGAGCTGAGAAGTCTCAGAAGAAGAATGAGAAAGGATTGCCAGAGATAGTGGTCGCCTCATCCACATCTTCAACGATGTCCTTTGAGATGGCTTTACCACCATCATCGCTTCAGCCTTGAAATCCAGCACTAAAGGTTTTGGATAACATCTGAGTAAGGAAGAGAGCTTCAGAGACTTCCATAGCAGGCACACTCCAAGAACGAGACAGAAACTCGCAGGAGAGAGATTAGGCAATCTCTGTTTTTGGGATTTTTGGGTCGATGTCAGAGGTGGATGATAAAAGTCTGGAAAATGAGAGAGAAAAGGATAGAGAAAGAAAGTAGGTGGTGGAGTGATGGTGGTGGTAGTGGTGGGGTGGTTATAGAAGAGAGAGAAATGAGGGTTTAGAGAGAGAGAGAGAGAGAGAGAGAGATGTGAGGATAATGAAGACGATGAGGTTGCTATATTGAAGATGAAGATGAAAAAAATGAGTGAATGAAGAGGAAGTGGAGCTACGTTAATGGCGTTGAAGGTCGCCGCATTTTCAAAGAGTTCTAGAGTGTGTGTGTGTGTGTGTGTGTGTGTGTGTGTGTGTGTGTGTGTGTGTGTATGTGTGTGTGTGTGTGTGTGTGATGTGAGTGAGTGAGTCTCTCTTTCTCTCTTTACTAGTTCAGCTTCATGGGTGCATTTGCATCTCTACAGGTTCAGTTTCACATTTTCAAAGAGCTCTACAAAGAGAGAGGGTAAGTTTGGGTAGGAGAGGTGGATTTGCATTTTTTATTTTTATTTTTTGAAATTTGGGGTCAAAATGTAATTTTTTTTAATTTTTTTCAGTTTCAAATGTGACGATAGGGGCAAAATTGATATGATTTCAAAAACTTTGGGGATAAAATTGAAATTATTCAAAATCTAGGGGTATACATGAAAATCGAGGCAAAGTATAGAGGTAAAAATGAAATTTTCCCAATAAATAAAGGTAAATATACATTTTAGTTTAATAGAGATAATAACATCAACTTTTCATCTATATAACTAACAAATTATTTGAAAAAAATAATTTTAGTGTTATGTAAATTAAAATCTCAATAGAGACCAATGTAATTATACTAAAAGTAAGGACTAATTATATTTTTTTAAATTTCAAAGAAGGTGAATGTAATTTACCCAAATATTAATTACGATTAATAAATAAACATACATAGCTCATGCCAAACTAATAGTTGCCTTAATTTTATCTCTTTTGGAATGGGCATTAATAGTTCTTCCAAAAAGTTATTCTTATTTTCGAAAGTTAGACATCTCCATCCTTCTTAACCACTCCCATCTCTAGCCACTTTCCCACCCTTCCCATCTAGCTCCGACGATCATTTCCCAACCCAGTCACAACCTACACCCTACCCATTGCCTCCGTCAATGACCTCATCCTTCTTCTTCTTCCTTCTTCTTCCATTCGCAAACCACACCCTATTCATGTGTATGTAATATTTTAGAAGAATTCTACAATATGCACCTCATATCATATAAACCCTTAGTTACGTTATTTTCTTCTTTAGTTATTACTAATTTTCTTTTAGTTGTAATATTATTTTGAGATGCTTGGTTATACCTCATGTAATGTTTGGTAACAAATTTTTATTTTTTTTGTTATGGCTCAAAAAGTATAAAATTATACCATTTTCTTCTTTAGTTATAATGTGAATATAGTACACATCCTTTGACGGGTGTGTACCATAGTCTTTCCCAATATTTTAGGGCTTGTTAGATTCGGCAAATTATAACATGGAATAGGATTATTAATCTAGGACTCACATTTCATTGTTTGGTTGCAAATTTTATTATTTAGATTAGATTCTAATAGCCATTCTATCCAACAAAATTGATTGATTTTTTAATCCTACAACTAATAACGCAAAACATATATATAATTGAAATTATATATTTCCACATCTATTGCAAAACAAATGTTGGCAAGAGGGAATTATAACAAGAATTGGGATTATTAATCTATGAGACTCACATTCTATTATATGGTTGCAAATTTTATTATTCGAATAGATTTCAATAGTCATTCTATCCAACAAAATTGACAAATTTTTTAATCCTACAACTAACAATGCAAAATATACATATAATTGAGATTATATATTTCCAAATCTATTGCAAAATAAACATGGGTAAGAGGAAATTAAGTATCTCACTGATCTAGTTGGATAATCAATCATATACTAATCTCATAATATGATGGACTGAACAAATTTTGTGAGACATTTTCAACATTTTAAAGGAAGCACCAAAAACCTAGAACATTCACACAAAAAAAAAAGAAAAGATTAGTCTGATTTCAAGAAAAATTAATGAAGATCAATCTGCAAGGCCCAAGATGAACAGAATATACAAATCAAATTCCCAAAATTCTGATAAATTTTTATCGACCTGATTGGTTGAATTAGTATAGCATATCATAGCATAAATTCAATCGAACAAATTTAGAGTCTGATAACGATGAAACCCTAACTGCAACACAAACACACACTAACACAAGCATGTATATAATGTAAAATCAATGAAACGACAACCATAATAAAAGATATCAGGAATTGGGGTTGCCGAAGGTGGTGGTAGTGGTAGCCGAGGTGGAGGAGAAAGGAAAGAGCTAGCGACTGTGACCGGAGCTGGGATCGACGGCGGAGGTGCGTCTTCTGCTGTGTTGTGCTCTGTTTTGTTTTGTTTTTTTGTTTTTTTGTTTTTTTTTAAGTAAGAGATTGTTTGTGATGATCTAAATAAATATACTTTTTATGAAAAGATATACAGAAAAGTAGAGAAGTGATATGACCGAAACAAGTGCACTTATTTAAATAAATAGACTTATTTAGTTTATGCCAAATAGTGCCTAAATTACACTGTGCCCCTTCTTGATTTTTTTTTTTACTTTCGTCCTTCATGTTTTAAATTTTTTTTAATTTACTTCTAAAATTAATTTTTGTTTAAAATTAAACAGAAAATACCATATTAACTATCATATGACATAAAAGATATATTGGCCTCATTTGGTGTAACCGTTAAAATAGATTATAGATTATAGATTATAGATTATGACTTTAATCAGAAACTGTTTATTTTTTTGGTATAACTATTGGATTATAGATTTAAGTTGCTGAGTAGTGTTTGTTAAATAAGCTATGAAGTAGCTTTTTGCTGTGTAAATAGCTTTTTTACTCTTGTTAGTTATGAATTGAATTTATCTTGACTTTTTGCTATTAATTACATGTTAAGAGATCATTCCAACACCAAATTAACATAATGATTTTATTTTTAGATAATAACAATGCTATAAACATTACACAAAAATAAATTTATTATATTTTAATAATTATTTCCTTGACAAGTTGACATTAAAATCTCATATCTTCTCAAATCCATCTCATAATCATCATTACAAACTGGATGTCCATGTTAGTTTTTCCCTAGCACTGCTTCTTCGTCAACAAGGACATACTCAGTATGTTTATCATAGGAGTCAAATGCAATATCCCTTAAATTAGTTCGTCTAATGAAGTTGTGGATCGCCATGGTAGCACAAACAAGTTGCCGTTGACAAACAAAATCGTAATTGCATGGAATATCTTTCATAAAACGCCATCTTGCTTTCCAAACACCAAATGATCTTTCAATTACGCTCCTAAGTAATGAATGTGTTTTGTTGAATCTTTCATATACAGTTTAAGAAGGCTGATTGTCACAACCCAAACCCGCCCCTGGAGGTTTAGCACCGTAACCGGCCAGTAATTCGTAGATTACCAAAGGCCTCTGTACAAATTAGCAATTAATAAGGGGCTGCGGAAGCATTAATACATAATAGACAAGGTCCAATGAGCTGTGATAACGTACATGGGACAGAATGTTTCAAAATTTATTTATATAAACATAAACATGCCAATCCAGGACACCACTATTTACAAGTATTTACATCTCAAGATCTTTCTTACAAAACATATACAGAGACTAGCATGAATACAAAAGGAAAACAGCCATGGCAATAGGCTTCGATCGGAACCTCCTCGGGAGGCACACTAGTTGGCTGGCAAAAACAGCACAGAAGGCCGTCAATTCTGGCCCTGGTCACACGCCGGCTCACCTACATATTTATAGTAAGCTGTGAGCGAAAGCCCAGTGAACAATAACAGAGTAAAGGGGTTTTAATGAATGAGTCCATACAGATTCAGAAATCATAATTCAGTTCATATCAAAATCATATTTGTAGATCATATTCAGAAATCATAAGTCATGCATAAGCATACGTGATACATTCATTAGTTCTCACAGATACAGTTGACCCATAAAGGGACGGCCATAAAGGCAAACAGTTGACTCACGTGCACGGAGACGATACAGTTGCCTCATGAGACGTATAGTTGGCCCATAAAGGGACGTAAGGATCCATAAACAGTTGGCTCATGAGACGTACAGTTGGCCCATAAAGGGACGAAACAAAACATATTTAAGGCTAAGAATGTCACGAATACATTTCAGAAAACATTGGACAACCATTCATTCATACAGAAATATCATTTCAGAAAGTAGATGCAGTTTGAACATAACTTTACTAAGTTATTACTCACAGTTGATCTTGAATCAGACAGACGAAGCAGATAGGTCAAACAGGACGTGGCACGTGACCTACATAGCACATAACAGACACACACTTGAAACACACGTTCTAATTATACAAAACTCACGTCGTTGGTTCTTAGTGTGTTTCTACCCTTTAATCCTCACTATAGAGTCTTAAACATGGCCTAAGAATGCCTAGGATGGAATGAGGATGCAAAGATGCCTTGGAAAACATTTTTCAAAATTTGCTGAAAATATGGGTCTCGCTCGAGCGTAGTTTTCTTCGTTCGAGCAAGCTTGCCAAAACAGAGGGGTCGCTCGAGCATAGACTCCTTCGCTCGAGCAGTTTGCAAAAATGCAAAAGTACTGGTTGCTGATTTTTTACGCGCGATGCTCGCTCGATGCTTGCTCGAGTGTGAGACACAGCTCCTCGCTCGAACGTAGGTCTCTTCGCTCGAGCGTGCGTCTGCGTGCACCAAAAACCTGAGAGCTTGCAATTTACGCTCGAGCCACCATTCCTTCGCTCGAGCGGAGTTCTGAACAAACGATGGTCGCTCGAGCGTGGAATTCTTCGCTCAAGCGAGGAAGCCAAATTCTGGAATTTCCAGATTTGCCTCCCAAGCTCAAACCAAGCATTCAACTTCCCAAATCTCAACCCCTTGGGCCCATTTTCTGGAAAAACACTTTAAACTCATAGTATAACATGTTTTGAAGATCAATTTGAGAAATCAAAGCCCAAAGGTGAGTCAATTAAACACAATTTCAATAAATCTTCAAGAACAGGATGGATATGTAACATACATGAATTTAAACAACTTCAAAGCTTTAAATACTTGTTCAAAAGAGTCAATTTTCTCAAGAACATGATGAATTCATGGACTACAACAATAATATGGACATGCATGCAAGAATTTTCATGAAAACAACTCTAAACTTCAAGATGTGTTCATGCATGCATGATTTAAGCTTCAATTCAACAATCTAAACCAATTCTTGACTTTAATCTCTAGACTTCCATGTACCATGCAACATAAGACTAGAATTCATAACCAAGAAGGTAATTATCCTACCTTAGGTCCTCAATGCAAGATACATAAGCTCAATTTGCAATCTATGCTTCAATTCTTCAAATTCTCTAAGCCAATTCACAATGGAATCAAGCTATCTCCTTTCTCTCTCTCTCTAGTCGGTTATGGGTCTCAAAATGGCTAAGGAAATGTTGTGTGATCAAGTGTAATACAAGCCTCAAGGTGTAATACAAGTGGCCCACTAGATGTCACTAAGGTAAATAAGTCAAATTATGTAATTAATCATTATTTAATCCAATTTAATCATACCAAATCACATTTCAACTAAATTTACCATAAATTCACATAAAATCTAACTAACATAAAACATTAATCAATTTCGGAATCGGGCGCCGATAAGGCTTTCAATTTGCAAATTAAAGTCAAAGACATGAACAGATCGTTTTATGACAAACAGATAGAAACACATAAATAACGCAATACATATGCAAATAAATCCCAAATCCTTCCTAAATTACTGTTAAGCATAATTAACCATGAATTAGTATTAATCGGAGGTCGGGGTTATTATACTGATGATCAAATTGAGTTAAATGATAAATCTCTCCTTTGTACGGCGCAAGATAACCATTTGTGTTTGGATAGTTAGAATCAATTAAATAATACTTATCCACAGTAAGATATGAACTCATTACAAATATAACTAATATAGAATAAACGAATAAATCTTGATTTGTGTTACATACATACCTCCTTCTGGATATGGAAAATTATTGTTTGGATTCCTAATTGTATCCCCAAAAAATTCGCGTGTCATGTGCACTTCCCTTCCAACCAGGCAAGCAAAAGGTGAAACACATATCAAAGTCACACACTGCCAATATGTTTTGTGTAGCGTATCCCTTCCTACCTATGAAACGGGGTAAGTATTTTGCTTCCACATTAGCTTTGATATGTGTTCCATCAATTGCCCTAATGCATTTTAAGAGGGAGAGAGAGAGAGAGAGAGAGAGAGAGTATGTCTAGTTACCTTAAAATGATGGTAATATTTTCAGCTATTCTTTCTGTACAGATGGACCCATTTCTCTGCCAAGGCTTCACCCAATCCACAGACATTTTCACACACGCTTTTAAAACAGAGTGGAAGTATTTTGATATAGTTTCACTCGATAATTGAAATCTTTCTTGAACATTTCTATTGTTTGCATGTTGACTAACAATAAACAAAAAAATAGCAACTTGTTGTTGAACCCCAACTTTTTTCCCACTTTGTAGTTCATAGTTAGTCTCTAATAAATTGCACAATTGATAAAAAAAAAACATCCCTTATCCATTCTAAAATTTTCATATATTCTTGTAGCATTACCATGTTGCAATTCTAACATCCATTGATGTCTTGTGAGGGCAGATGCCTTGCATGGTTGTTTATTTAGGTAATTTTTTGCATAATTTGTTCCTGCCACTGCTACTGCCATTGGATAAGGATTCCCATATGGATGATTTGGTTGTTGTAAAGATCCGGCGACATTGTCATCATTATCATAATCACCATCATCATTGAAATTGTTCATCTTTTTATACTGTATAGAAATTGAGGTTATGTACCACATTCATTCAATAAGAAATTAATTTAACACATAAAATAAATATAAAATTAGAGGATATATATAAAGAAAAAATAAAATTAGACAAACATTAGCAAAATACCTGCAAAGATTGAATGCCTCTTGGTTGTTTAACAATTCAGAGTAGCAAACAAGTTCACCATGAAAGTATATAGACAGTGTCATTTCAATGACCATCATTTAAAATAATATTTTTTTAAAATTGCTTTCCAATCTTGCAGCAAATGGACAAATAATAGCTAAAGCCTGTGGCCTGGAATTGCAAGGACAAATAATCACATGGCACACAAGTGGGCAAATGAAACTTGCAATAATACTTCCTATTCCACCCGTGAGTTGACAAATTCAACTTGCAACAATATTTCCTATTCTACCTGTGAGAGCACAAATTAAATCTGCCCATGAGGCAAACATAAATACAATGTCAAGCACTCTTTCAATTGAAGATAGTCATAATGTCTTTTTTTTTTTTTTTTTTTTAAAATGCACAATTATCTAATCACGATAACCAAGAATGCGAGCCTTTTCCAAAGCAATTTCAAGATTAATAAACTTTAAACGCAACACATCATTAGGCAAAGCCATGAAAGACTCATGGAGTGAGGGTTTCATGAACAACAATCTTGCAGTCCAAGCTAAAAGGTCATCATCTTCACTAACACCAGAGATTGTGCTAATCTTAGCCAAACACTCAGTTATTGTGTGCATATTTTGCATAGCAGCATTCTGTGTACCAGTTGAAGATGATGCATCCACAGCATCAACAATGCGTTTAAGTGTCTTACTCAACTCACCGACAGTCGATTTTTTTTGTCTTTTTTTGTTTCTTTGATGGACCCTCTTTTTGGCGACGACATTGGTTGCTCAATTCAAACGGATGGATTTCTGCATCAGTATTATCACCAAGTGGGGTGTGAGATCCCTCAATGTCAAGAAACACTCTAGAGCTTGGGGTGTATGCCCATTCACCAATTGCAGAAACATAAGAGAATAGTATGTCCATATCATCAGCCAATGTTAATGGCTTCTCACGAAATTTGGCCACATTAGGATACCTTTATAACAAAATATGGACAAATAATTACAAATATATAAATCATAAAGCTCAAGTACAAATGAGCAAGAAAAAAAAAATTAACATAATTCATTGACCTGCAACTTCAAATTCCACTAATCATCAGATGCCATGTTAGCTCCAGTCAAGGGATCTAACCCCAGCTCAGTCTCACCTCTCAACAAATTTTTCCAAAGATCCCACTCCTTTTTTAAGGTATCCCAACGATTTTTAAGCTAAAGGCAAACATATGACTTTGCAGTTGCAATTTTGAACTTGTTAATAACTGCTTCCCAACAAACCCTATCTAAGAGCATACCAGGTCTGTGACCTACTTTCACTTGCTCCACACAAAATTTGACAAAAAATTCAGTGGATTTTGTGTCCCAATGTGCCTTTAAACCTTGTAAAGGTTGGGAGTTTTGGGAAGCTTTTCCCTTACTCTTTGTAGTTGTTGGAGATTGTGATGGTGGTTGGGTACTCATTTTCTATTAAATAAACCATAATAATAAAAACACTTGAATTACAACAATGGTTTAAACAAACCCTTACTATCTATGTTCTTGAGAGCATTATCTATGATCTTAGGCATCATACAAGTTCATCTAGTGATTGAGGAGTCAAAGAAAATTTTGAATATCAGATGGAAAATATATATATATATATATATATATATACATATATGTTAAGCACTCCTTCAAAGCATGAAGGAGATACTAGCATGATTGGGTTCAAGGGCACATGCCAATCATTTCACCTTTTTTCTGGTTTTGAGCATACATGAGCCCTCCAAATCATATACAGAGAACTAGAATTCTGGAGTACTAATTTAATTAGCACAAACAAGTCTCATTGTTCAAAAATCAATTTCAAAACATTTTAGACTTTAAGATGCTAATTGTATAACATAAATACCAAATTCACATCTCCAACATTAATAAACCAAAAATCAATGTAATGGCAGTCAACATCCTACACAAATTTTTAACATCAACACATGAATAAATTTTTTCCAAGTTTTTTCTAAACCCTAAATATTGTTATTTTCCCCAATTTCAACAAATTTGAAATAGACAAAATCATAAATAACCAAAACAATACATATATATATATACATATATGTTGAATCCAAAGCAAGAAAGAAGAGGAAAAATCAAGAGAGATGAAAGAAAAAGGTGAATAGAGAGAGCGAGAGTGCAAAAGAGAAAGAGAGAAGAGAGAAGAGATCCAGAGTCCGAAATGAACCACAACCGCACGTCGCTGGAAGCAAACCAAAGTCGGAAACAAACCAGAGTCGCATGTCGCCGGAAGTGAACCAGTGCCCGAAGCAAACCAGAGCCGCACGTCTTACTGTTGCGTTTTGCTACTTGTTGCTGTGTTCTTCTCTTTCCAGAGAGAAGATTAGGGCTAAAAAGAATATATATAGGTGGTATAAGAGTAAATACTTCAAAACACTAAGGATATTTAAGTAATTCCAACTCTTCCTCCACATAATCTACAATCAAAAGCAGCTCCCAGCTGCTTTTGATTTTCAACGTTTTTCTTTTCAAAAAAAAAAAACTATGGGAGCTGAAGTTGTTGGCTTTAATTTTACCTAAACAGTCTTTTATAGCTTTTAAAAAGATAGAATCAGTAATCTGCTCAAAATAAACTGGAGCAAACACTGCCATTATTATGGCAAATGCTAACTGTTGTGAAGTAATCTTGCTTCACCGCCAACCTATAATAAAAATCTTTCTTTTCTACTAGCCTAGCTAAGAGCAGAAACATGGAGGCTGAAATCAAGATTTTCAACAATGGCTGGCTGTAACCGTTTGAAATTTATAGCCTCAGCTGCATTTGCATTTAATGTTTTTACATTGTCTAATTTATCTATAAATAGCCTATGTATCGTAGAGATCAGTGTGTGGAGAAAGAAAATAAAAAAGAGAGAAGATTGTAGTTCATGCTCTGTTTGTTTTTCAAAATTATTTGAGTGAATTTATATTGAGTTTGATTCAGTGTTAATCCTCTCATTGTGAATCACCATAAGTGGTTTGCATCTCACTCCCACCAACAATGGTATCAGAGCTGAAGGTAGCTTGAATTTGCAGACATTCTGTAAAATTTTCAAGAACAGAGCATCGTTTCAAATTTTGCCTAGAAATCAAAGTTGTTGAAATCAACTTTTGATCACATGAGTGTGTAGTTCTCATCGAGATGATCACATTGCAAAAAACCACATTGAAAACTGAGTTCCATAGAGACCGCACGCACAGTCGACACCGTCACCACGCGTAGTAACACGCCCATGCGCTGCCACTCATCTTCTTCGCCCGGATTTGCACAGTCCGACCCGTCTAACGTACGATCCGATCCATTAGCCCGGATCCGAATCTTGATCTATATCCAGAAGCTGGCGTCATTGATGACATCATTGCTAACGTCGATTCGAGCCGAGCTACGCCGCCAAGCCATTAACGTCACGCTGACATCAGCTGATCCAGAGAAATTATCTGGTGCTTCTTAGAAGTTCCAGATTCAGCTGATCTGAACCGTCCAATTATTTTAGCTAGATCTAAGCCGTCTGAAGTCCGTTTTTGGTGATCCAATAGTGCTTTCCAACTATTTAGAATATTTTGAACACATCGGTATGTCAGAATTTGCAAATTATATCCTGAAAATTTACAGATTTCTTAAAGTCAATCCATGGCCAACACAAACAATTTCTTTCAGCCCCAGTTTCTAAAACTCAGCAAGGAGAACTATGAAAATTGGAGTATTCAAATGTAAGTCCTACTAGCGTCACAAGATTTGTGAAAGTTAGCAGATCGAGGATATGACAAGCCAGCTACTCTCGAAGATGAAGAAAATTTAAATGAAGCTCAGAAGACGGCATTAAAAGATTCAAGAAAGAGAGATAAAAAGGCCTTATATCTACTTTATCAAGGCATTGATGAGTTAAGCTTTGAGAAGATTTCAGCAGCAGCAACCTCTAAAGAGGCATGGAGTATTCTTCGTAATTCACACCGTAGAATTGAAAAAACTATCAGAGTTCGACTCTAGGTGCTACGTGGTGAATTCGAGATGTTGCACATGAATGAGAATAAGTCAATTTCTGAATACTTCAACAAAACATTGACCATTGTTGATCAGATTAGAAGATATGGAGAGAAGATGGAATCTCTTCAAAAGATAGAGAAAATTCTACGATCACTCAGTCCCAAGTTCGAGCACGTGGTTGTAGCAATAAAAGAGTCCAAGGATCTCAGTGCCATGACCACCGATGAGCTGATAGGCACACTTGAGATTCATGAACAAAGGATCAACAAGAAGACTCCCTCAAGTTCTCTAGAGCAAGTTCTTCAATCAAAGTTATCTTTCAGAGATGATAGAAACGAACAAAGGGGGACATCACAAAGAAGCCGAGGAAAAGGTCGTGGTTACAATAACTGAAGTTCTGGTTTTCGAGGAAGAGTCGAAAGAGGTCCAGCCGAAGGAGGAAGAAGTCAACCACACTTTGCTCCAAGAGGAAGAGCAAAAAGAAAAGGAGGTGATTACAACAACCGACTAGGATTTAACAAAAGCAATGTTCAGTGCTACCATTGTCACAAGTTCGGGCATTACAGCAATGAATGCCGAAGTAAAGCAACAACAGAAGCCAGAGAGCAAGTAAATTTTGTCGAGTAGGAAACAAACAAAGTCGGACCTACAGTCTTGTTTGTCCACCATGGAGATACTGAAAACCAAAACAATGTTTGGTATCTAGATTCGGGAGCTAGTAATCACATATGTGGTAAAAGAGAGTTGTTCGTCGAGCTTAACGAGATTGTACAAGAACAAGTCTCATTTGGTGATTCTTCAAAGACTCCAGTGAAAGGAAGAGGCAATATTCTGATCAAGCTCAATAATGGAAATCATGGTTACATCTCCAATGTTTATTATGTTCCTGCCATGAAGAACAACATTTTGAGTATGGGACAACTCCTAGAGAAATGATATGACATCAGCATGAAAGATTGTCATCTTACCATCAAAGACAGTCATGGTAATTTGGTCGCTCGTGTCATGACCCGAACCCGCCCCTATGGGTTAAGGACATAACCGGCCAGCAATCCTGGGATTACCTATGGCCTCAAACCAAAACAGACGTAACTCAACAGAGTGAAGGGGCCAAACGGAAGCAAAAACTTAAAACTTTGTCCATAGAACCGTGCTTACATGCACTTCAAAACAAACCATGCATATACACGTTAATAACCCACATCCAAAGTACAGTACCATAAAATTCTTTACAAACAGGATCATCCAAACTAAGTCAACCCATAACAGAACTATATACAGAAATACACAAGTCCTTGCCAACAAGACAAAATATAAATACATAACAAAATGGCAATGATGGGTCTCATGCGTGAGACACAAGGCTGACTCTCCAAAACTCATGTTGTTCCTGGCTGACTTCACTGGGGCTGGGTTTGAACTTCTCTTGGCTCACCTACAAACACATGAATGAGCGTGAGCGATAGCCCAGTGAATAATATCAAATACAGAAACTACATAACAATGTAGAACAACATGCTCCAAACGGCCTTGGGCCCAATTCATATTTCTATTTAACAGATATATATGACTATACGAAATTCGAATCAAGTGACCGTAGTTTCAACATTCTGGCCTTTGGCCCATTCAGATTTTCATTCATGTCAAACGGCCTTCGGCCCGTTCATTTTTGTCAAAACGGCCTTCGGCCCATTCATTTATGTCAAAACGGCCTTCGGCCCACATATTTGTGTCAAAACGGCCTTCGGCCCACATATTTGTGTCAAAACGGCCTTTGGCCCACTTATTTGTGTCAAAACGGCCTTCGGCCCACTCATTCATGTCAAAACGGCCTTCGGCCCACTCATTCATGTCAAAACGGCCTTCGGCCCACTCATTCATGTCAAAACGACCTTCGGTCCTTTCATATATGTCAAAACGACCTCCGGTCCGTTCATTTCTATCAAAACGACCTTCGGTCCATTTAGTTCTATCAAAACGACCTTCGGTCCATTCAGTTCTATTAAAACGACCTTTGGTCCATTTATGTTTATCAAAACGACCTTTGGTCCATTCAGTTCTATCAAAATGACCTTTGGTCCATTTATGTTTATCAAAACAACCTTTGGTCCATTCAGTTCTATCAAAACGACCTTTGGTCCATTTATGTTTATCAAAACGACCTTTGGTCCATTTATCTATTCATGTCAGACTTTTGTCCAGAATCCCAATTAACAACTCATACAGCTTATATGGAAGTAAACCATTGGACATTCACAAGCATTCAAACATCGATATTACTCACCGTGATCGGCTTGTGGATTTGCCCTGGAGCTTGACCCTACACATTTCATGAACACAAAAGGGTCACTAATAGTTCAATCCGTTTTTTAATTCACATACTCCTCATTAGGCTTTATTCTTATCTCATTAACTCATTTACAATGCTTAACATATGCCTAAGAGTGTTTACAAGTGAAAGAGAACGGAAAAACAGAAGACATAATGCATTTTCAGAATTTCAGAAAACAGGGTCCCCGCTCGAGCGTGGACTTCCCCGCTCGAGCGAACCTTTAAGCCTGCAAAAGTGCTGGTTACCTCAAATTCCCGCTCAAGCGTGAACTCGGCCGCTCGAGCGGACTGCCTGTCTACATAGCTCCCTGTTCGAGCGTCAAATCCCCCACTCGAGCGGGAGCCATGTCTGCAAAAAGTGCTGGGAGCACGGTTTTCCCGCTCGAGCGGCAGTTCCCCCGCTCGAGCGGACAGCAAAATTCTGGAAATCCCAGGTTGAGTTCTTGAGCTCCAATTCGATTTTCCAGCTACATTACTTGCATGCAATGGCTCAAATCTCAAATATAATCATACCAACATGGTACCAATGCAAGATTATAACATTATGAAGCTCAATTTCTTGATTTATCTACATGCATGGCCCAAAATATGTCAAACTCAACACCGACATAACAAATTCATGCATTCAAGCTCATATCTTCTCAAATTGTACATGCATGTGATGAATTAGCCATATTCTCAACTTGGATAACCCAAATGGTGATCAAAACATGAGTTTCCTTTAACATTTCACATGGATTACACACATTTGTGCTCAAACATGCAATTTCAAAGTAATTTCTTACATGCATGTACATATTAAGCTTTAATTCAACAATTCCAACACAATTTCATTTCAATTTTACTCTTGATCACCAAATTAGCTTGAACACACAAAATTACGAACTATAATCCAAGAATTACTCACCTAGAAGCTTTGATCTTCTAAGCTCTAGTCAATTCTTGAGCTAAATCCCCAAAATTTCCAAGCTTTAAGCCAAATTGCACAATTTCTCTCCCTTTCTCTCACTAAGGCCGGCCCTCACTCTCTCACAATTGAATCCCTCAGATTTTTGGGTTCATAAGAGTTAAAGGGGAGTGTAGTGCTATCATACAACAAGCCCGACTAATATAATATTTTAATATAAAATATTTGAGCACTTAATTCATCAATTTAATCAGTTTAATCTGACTAGAATCAATTTCTAATTAAATTTCACTGTAGGCTCTAAAAATTATGTCAATCACAATAGCGTAATCAATTTCGGGTTCTGTGGCCGATAAGGCCCTCAATTTAATTTTTAAAGCAGATTATTCAAACAGATATTCCTACGATGAACAGTAGAATTCCAAAATCGCATATATTCACATAATGGCACACAAAAATCATATCAAAACATATAATCACATACGTATTAGGGACCAATTAGCATATTACGGAATAGGGGTATCACAGCTCGGGTGAGAATGTCCAAGAATCAGATGTTTGCATTGAACATCCAACATGATGCTCCGAAGTGTTTAAATGCCATCATCAAAGACAAAGACTGGCTATGGCATTTGAGGTTTGGACATCTCAACTTTGAAAGCTTGAAGCTATTGTCAAGCAAGAATATGGTGAAAGGGCTCCCTCATATTGCTCATACTAATGAAGTCTGTGAAAGCTACATTCTTAGAAAGCATCACAGAAATAGCTTTGCCAAAGAAGTGAAGTGGAGAGCAACAAAACCGCTGGAGCTAGTGCACACTGATGTGTGTGGTCCATTGAAGCCAATGTCAAATTGACAGAATAGATATTTTCTCACCTTCATTGATGATTGTAGTCGGAAGACTGTAGACACCCCATTTTTGACCGTCCTCAAGACTTGGACGTCACCGTTTGAACACTCGGTGATTATCCATGTTTGTGTTCGTTTGGAGTTCCCGGAGTTCTCGGCTACGCGCCTTGTCTCAGGATCTCCGAACTCGATTGTTTTGTGTCTGGTTTTACACCAAACACTTGTGTTTTGCCTTGGAGGGGCAGGGAATGCCTTTTGAGGCATCCCCACACACCACCGGCACTAGCTAGAGGCCACCGGCTGGTTTTTGTTGCCACCGGCAATATATATTGCCGGTCGGCACTCTTTGTTGCCGGTCGGCACTCAATTTTGTCAAAATGACAATTTTGAGTGGCCAACCACTGTTCATCTACTTTTTGTAGATATTTTGTGCCAGCTGTGATAGCTGGCACCCACCCCATTCCCCTCCATACACGTGTATGGAGAGATTTCCCTCTTGGATGGCTTGTTTCGTAAGCTTTACAAGAGGGAATTGCCTATATAAGAGAGGGTCTTCTCTTGGCATTAGGGTTAGACACTTGTTAGACATTTTAGACAGCTTTGGAAAAGCTTGAGTTCTAGGGTTAGAGTTAGATATATTTTCTATCTCCATAAGTGTGTGTTTTGTGCCATTTTTGCCCACACACACACACTAACACACTATCTCTTGGACTTGAGACCCTTGGAGGCTTGTTTGAGTGTTTTGGAGGTGGATTCAAGCCAAGAAGGGCTGTTGGAGCATCATTTGTGAAGGTGGTTTTCAAGGGTAAGAAATTTCCCTTTTATTTCCCATTTTTGCATCCTATTTCTACCTATCTTAGAGCTGTTTTTGTGCTTAGTGTTTAATACAAAAAAGTTCTATTTTTAGGCCCTCTTGATAGTTTATTAAGAGTGTTTTCTTCTTTGGGGAAGTTTGACCCCTCTTAGGCCTTGTAAGGCCCTTGTTTTGTGCCATTTTGTGCAAGTTTCGAGACTTTGGTGTTTGGGCCTCTTCACCACTGAAATCTTGAGGATTTCAGTGGTGAGATGGTGCCTTGAAGTCTCCAAAAGGGTAGGGCCACCCCCTCTCCTTGTTGTCCTTGAAAGGGACTATTTTTGGTCTCTTAAGGAAGTCTTTGTTCAAGTGTGTGTTGAGCATGCATGGCTGTATTTTATGCTTATATTGCCATGTTATAACTTGTATTAAGTTGGTTTTGGCACTCCATGCATGTTTAGTATAATTGCCATGTAATGCCTCCTTGATCCCTTAACATGCCTTAGGTTGTGTGCCTTTGTTTTAGCATGTTTTAGGCTTAGATTTGTGAAGTTCTTATGCTTATTTTGCCATGCTTTAGGTCTGTCCATAGTTGTTTGGATCGATTTTGGCATGCTAGTATAGATCCTTTGCATTTGTGGCTTGCCGGGTTTATACGCCTCAAGTATGTGAATGTGTAGCTTGTGTTGCTTGCATCATTTTGGTGGTTTGGAACCATCCAACATGTAATTTCAGTCCCTTTGGCATGCTCATATGCTTGCCTTAGTTGCCTCTTTGTTGCTTTGAGAGCATGTGTTGGATGCCCTATGTTTTGATCATTGTGCATGCCTTTGAATTTGAGCCACTTAGATGCCATCTAAGTAGTCCTTTGGGCTTGTTTTTGTGTGCTAAAACTCTGATTTTAGTTGCTTAAGTCTCGCCATGTTAGGTCTTGTCAAGTGTAGTTCAATGCCTCATGACTTACCTCAAGTACTTGGACCATGCTTGCATGCTTATGCTTGTCTCATTTGGGTTGATTAGGCACCACATTTTGACATAATTTTAAAGCTTTTCATTCCATGCCAATGGTCATGTTTAGCCTCTTTCAAGTGTGTGTGAGAGTTGCTTGTTTAATGCTTAGGTTTGTGCCTTAATGTGCATGCATGTGTGTGTACTTAGCCTTCATTTTTGGGCACCTTGGCCACTGATTTTAGGCCTAATTAGAGTTGCCTAGATCATGTTTAAGTCCATCTTTTCATTGGTTTGCCTTGCCTCATGACTCGCAAGTTTGCTTGCATAGGTTGCATGCCTAGTGTGCATTGTTTGTTCACATGCTCATGTTGCATCCCTAGCTAACATGATTAGGTTGTAATGCATCTTGCATGCATGCCTTGTCCCTTGATTTGGTGATGAGGATTGGGCTCTTTGATTGTTTGACTTGCATTTCATTTGACATGAAGTGCATACATTGGTTCTTTGGGTCACCATGCATGAAAATGCACGATTGATGGTCCGAGAACCAAAGACCATGTCTCTTTGAATCATAAACATGATAAGGGACTGGTTTGGTGCATAAATAGCTTGAATTGTATTGCCATGCAAGTTTTGCCCTCTGCTGCTGTGAGTTGCAGGTTCTGCATGAACTTATTGCCGGCCGGCAGTATTTAGTGCCGACCGGCAGTCAATAGACAGCCAATGGATTAATTTTGTGCCGGTGACCACAAATTCACTGCCGGTGATCATTTTACTTGGCCGGTGATGATTCCCAGTATCCAGAGAGGCATCCTTGAGACTTTGGCAGTTTTCAGAGGAGCACAGCAGGGAAAACAGAGGCAGGCTAGGCATGGCAGTGCAATTCCGAGCGAAATCCGAGCACACATGCATTTGGCCCTCTTCCCGAGGCGGTTTACTGTTTTTCTTAGATTAATCAATTTGTCAATTTAATTAATTTGTAATATTTAATTAGCTTGCGTAGTTAGTTAATTTGTATATTCTTTTGGTCCCTCCGGGCAAGGGCAAATCTGTAATAAGTGTGGGTGAGTGGTGTGCACGTCTTCCAACCCCCACTTCTTTCCTCCCTTTTATTTACCTGCTTATGATGGTAGATTAGGGCACGTTTATTTTAGCATACCTTATGCAAATGCATGCGTGCATCCATGCATTTGTCGACATGCACCGGGCTCGGTACATCATACAAACCGCATTGTATCTTCAAATCTAACTTGAATACGTGCATCGAATGATTGCATTTCACATGCCATTTTAGGGTTAGCCGAGCCTATCCTAATTGCATTCTGCATGCGATGCATTAGTCACTCTAACATGAACTAGGGCACGCATGTCTGCTAACTAGTTTTTGTTTTGGCACGGAGTACGATGTAAGTATTTATGCTTTAGCATATCGCATGCGTGTGAATGTTGCCATAACAGCATAATTACCATGTGGCTAAATGCTTATATGAGATAAACTGTTTGAATGCCTGTGGGTGGAGGTTGGATTGCTTGAGTTGGAAAAACTCGTTGAAATCCGTGTTTTAGCCTACTTGCGAGTAGCAAATTTCGAAACGCTTTCGAAATGAACGGATATGCAATGTTCATTTCCAAATTAGGCAATCTAGTCTATACTTGTTTGCTGTGCGCATAACATAGTAATTCTAGGCTAATAACCGGAATAAGAACACATAACGTTTTCAAAATCGAATATCACGGTTAGTAGAGGCCGGTCTTCGGACCGGGCAAAAGGGGGTGCTCATAGCTGACCTTCCCCGATCGTACCCAAGCTCCCGAGCCAAGACAACTTTGGTGATGACGGATACGTGGCCTTCGGCACCGAGTCAGGGTTTCCTAAATTTCCCATTTTAAAATATTTAGGTGGCGACTCTGTATCTGGCAAAGCAGTCCATGTTTGGCACTACTTTTCAAAAATCTGTTTCTTCAAAACGATTTGCCAGAGTTGGACTCTTTGGTTCAGATTACGAACCGCAACAAAACAAAACAGGGGAGTCCGAACTGTAGAGTGAGGCCCAAGGGCGCGTCTACAAAGACATGGGTGTATTTTTTTAAAAGAAAGTCGGAGGTGTTTAGTATCTTCAAAGAATTCAAAGCTTTTGTAGAAAAGCAAAGCGGCTACTACATCAAGACATTTTGGTTAGATCAAGGTGAAGAATATACATTTGATGTTTTTAAAAGATTTTGTAAAGAGCATAGAATCAAGCATCAAACAACACCATCCTATATGCCACAGCTAAATGGTGTTGTTGAAAGGAAGAATCGCACAATCTTAGATATGGCAAGGAGCATGTTGAAAGGAAAAGGATTGCCCAAGCAATTTTGGGCTGAAGCCGTATCATGTGTTGTGTATATACTAAATAGATGCCCAACCAAGAGCCCTCACTCTATGACTCCAGGAGAGGCTTGGAGTTCACATAAGCCAAGTGTCAACCATCTCAGAATATTTCGGTGTGTTGCGTACACCAAGATTCCATAAGCAAGAAGAACCAAGCTCGATGATAAAGGAGAAAAGTGTATCCTTGTCGGATATAGAGATAGAACAATGGGATACAAGTTATATAATCCCATTACTAGAAAAGTGATCATGAGTAGAGATGTGGTATTTAAATAAGAAGAAGCTTGGAACTGGAATCAAGATGAAGTTGTTAAAGACGCAGAACTCATTCTTGAAGATGAAACATCAAAAGCTCTGGTTGAAATCACAAGAAAAGTTGTCAGATATAGAGACAGAAAAATGGGATACAAGTTATATAATCCCATTACTAGAAAAGTGATCATGAGTAGAGATGTGGTATTTAAAAAGAAGAAGCTTGGAACTGGAATCAAGATGAAGTTGTTAAAGATACAGAACTCATTCTTGAAGATGAAACATCAAAAGCTTTGGTTGAAATCACAAGAGAAGTTCAAGATGAGCCACAAACTCCTCCACATGGAATACTTGCACCTAGATCGTCAATTTCTCACAGAAGTGATGCATTACCATCATCATCATCATCAGATGATAGTTTTTTCAAACAACCAAGACCAATGAGAAATTTGCAAGAGATATATGAAGCTACAGAAGAAGAAGATTTGAATTTGTTCTGCCTACTCACAGATAGTGATTCACTTACTTTCTCAGAAGCCATCTAAGAAGATAAATGAAAGAAAGCAATGGATGAAGAAATTCATTCAATTGAGAAAAATGACACATAGAAGCTTACCAATCTATCGGGGGGGCACAAACCCATTGGAGTGAAATAGGTATACAAGACAAAGACGAACAAGGCCAAGTGCAACGCTACAAGGCAAGATTAGTGGCAAAAGGTTACAAGCAGAGAGCTGGAATTGATTATGGAGAGGTGTTTGCTCCAGTTACCCGGTTGGAGACTATCAGGCTAATGATTTTTTTGGCTACCCAGCACAAGTGGCAAATCTATCAACTTGATGTGAAATCTGCATTTCTTAATGGTTTTCTTGAAGAAGAAATCTATATTGAACAACCTTCGGGGTATGTTCATAATGGGCATGAAGACAAAGTGTACAAATTGAAGAAAACACTTTATAGATTGAAACAAGCTCCGCATGCATGGAATACTAGAATTGATCAGTATTTTCATGACAATGGTTTTGAAAAATGCCCATATGAGCACGCATTATATTTGAAGAAGGAAGCGGATGGAAGCATGTTGCTTGCTTGTCTTTATGTTGATGATCTAATTTTCACTAGAAACAATCCAACCATGTTTAAAAAATTTAAAAGAAGCATTGTCCAAGAATTTGAAATGACAGATATTGGATTGATGGCTCATTTGCTCGGCATTGAAGTGGCACAAAGAAAAGATGGAATTTTTATTTCCCAAAGTGTATGCCAAGGGGATTCTCAAGAGATATGGAATGGAGAATTACAATTCAGTGAACACTCCTGTAGAGAGTGGAGTGGAGCTCAAAAAAGGTACAAAGGCGGGTGATATGGATCCAATTTATTTCAAGAGCTTAGTTGAAAGTCTTCGCCATCTCACTTGCACCAGGCCAGACATACTCTATGGAGTAGGACTGAGTAGCAGATATATGGAAACATCGGATCAGTCACGCATTTATACAGCAAAGAGAATTCTTCGCTATATCAAAGGTACAATCGATGATGGTTTATTCTATAAACCAACTGATAATTTCAGTCTTGTTGGCTATTCAAATAGTGACTGGGGACGTGACTTAGATGAACGAAAGAGTACTATTGGATTTGCTTTCTTTATGGGAAATACAATGTTCACTTGGTCGTCCAAGAAGCAAGCTATTGTGACACTATCAACTTGCAAAGCTGAGTATGTTGCAGCCAACTCAGCTGTGTGTCATGCAATTTGGTTAAGAAATGTGCTGAAGCATTTAGGATTTCCACAAGAAAATCCTATTGAGATCTATGTTGATAATCGCTCAACAATTGCATTAGCAAAGAACCCAGTTTATCATGAAAGAAGTAAGCATAGTGATACACGCTATCATTTCATCCGAGAGCATGTGAAAAAGAGAGAGATGGAGTTACTTTCTTGCAAGTCTCAAGATCAGCTTGCAGATATTTTCACGAAGCCATTGAAAAATGATCTGCTCAACAGGATGAAGATAATGCTTGGGATGAAGCAGCATGGAGAATCAAGATCAAGGGGGGGATGTTGTGAAGTAATCTTGCTTCACCGCCAACCTATAATGAAAATCTTTCTTTTCCACCGGCCTAGCTAAGAGTAGAAGCATGGAGGCTGAAATCAAGATTTTCAACAATGGCTGGCTGCAACCGTTTGAAATTTATAGCCTCAGCTGCATTTGCATTTAATGTTTTTACATTGTCTAATTTATTTATAAATAACCTATGTATCGTAGAGATCAGTGTGTAGGAGAAAGAAAATAAAAAAGAGTGAAGATTGTAGTTCATGCTCTGTTTGTTTTTCAAAATTATTTGAGTGCATTTAAATTGAGTTTGGTTCGGTGTTAATTCTCTCATTGTGAATCACCATAAGTGGTTTACACCCTACTCCCACCAACACTAACGAGTGCCCCTCATACATTATTTAATGTTGGGATTAGTTTAAAAAGTGCTTTGAAAATAGTAAAAAAATTAAAAAGTAAAAAATGTTATAAAATTAATAAAAATTGTATTTGGTTTATTTTGTCTTTTTCTTGTACCCTTTGGACACTTATTACTAAGATTCTATTATTATATTAGGGTTTAGGTTTGTATTAGAGATGTGAATCATATATAATAAAATATTTTTATATCATGTAATTATCAATGTATTATGTTCTATTAATTTTGAACATAAATTAATTTTTAGACATTAAAAAAATTGAAACATGAGGGGTTAAAGTTTAAAAAAAATTAAAAACAATTAAGAACTAAAAAAAAAATGTGGCAAAATAAAAATAAAAAATTTAGTGCACCAAAATGACGTGATTTTGGTTTTTATTTTTATTTTTTTTCAGAAGAAATTTTCATTGAGGCAAGTCAAAATGACTCATATAGAAGAGTCCATCCAACAAATAAAACTTACAAATAAAGAAAAAAAATTAGAGCAAAAAAGCACAAAGGAGTAAAATTATGAAAAAAATCGAGACGCACAGCTCATGTTACTACTACAAAAGTAGAAGTCGATCATAAGAATTTGACAATAAAACATGTTTGAGATAAATCATAAGTTACAACCACAGAATAAGTAAGCTACCTTATAACACTGATAGAGTCTAAAAAACACAACCAAAAACCAAATTAAACAAAAAATAATAATAATAAGAAAAACACATCATCATCGTGATTTTAACTATTTTCAAAACAAAAAAGCTTGAGACCCCCAGTGGGGGTACTGGGGGTCCTCTCCCATTGGCTGAAAAAACAGTTTTGCTTTTTTTTTTTTTTTTTTTTTTTGGTCTCAGCCAGTGACAGTTTGGCACCTGTCACTGGGGTGCTGGGGGTCGCGCCCGTACTGGGGTCCCCAGCATTGCTCTTTTCAAAATGCTTTTTACATTAATATCAACAGTAAACAATTTCTCCGCATAAGGGTGCATTTACCTTAAAAAAAATTCATGAAAGAATTACATGACTTGCATTATAGCCTATAGGATCCTATGCATGTTATTTTTGGGCTGCTGAGTATCCCCATGTGTTTTGCAGTGGCCACCATGTGCATCCTAAATTTGCAGATTATTCTTGGGCTGCTTAGTTGAACCATTTTCATTTCTATCTATACTGTATATTAAGTAAAAAGGGGTTTCTAACCCTCAAGACCTGTAGGAGCTCTAATATGTCAATTTTAATTTTTTAATTTTTTGTTTTTTTAAAAAAAAAATTAACCTTAGCATTTATTAACTTCTCTCAACCCACAAGACTTTTTAACTTCTCTCATAATTATTGCAGTACATTTTCCAAAACAAATAATTTGTCTATTAAAAAATTTTTAAAAAAATATAAATATCTATATCTATATCTATTTATTTATTTATATCTATCTCTAACCCACAAGTTTTGTGGGAGTTCCAATATCCCAATCTAAAGTTATTAATTTTTTGATTTAAAAAAAAAAGAAAACCTTAGCATTTATTAATTTCTCACAACCCCAAGTCTTAACCCCTTATAATAACACTTTAATGTATTAAGAATAAGTATAAAAAAAATTCTTTAAAAAGTCCAACACATATGAATTCCTTAAAAAGCCTCAACACATGTGATTATTATCCCTCATAATAACACTTTAATGCATTAAGAATAAGCATAAAAAAATTCTTTGAAAAGTACAACACATATGATTATTATCAAAATATTAAACTTTAATATAATATAAAAAACCAAGACATTTAATTCATTAAAAAGTCCAACACATATGATTATTATCAAAATATTAAACTTTAATATAATATAAAAAAAAAAAAAAAAAAGAAGACATTTTAAAAAAGACATTTTAAAAATCACAATTAACATATATATCCCCTGATCAGCATTTATTACATTTTTTCAATCCACGTGTCTTTCCACATGCCTGCATTTATTGATTTGGTCAAAATTCTCTAATTAGCATTTAAAATCCCATCATACAAATAATTATAGATACAACCCGTGCATAATTACTGCATTACCATTTTCAACTTCTCCCATACACTATGGTTAGTGATAAGATTGTTAAATTATTTTTATAAAAAAATCTTAAAAAACATAATTTATATATTAAAAAAAATCTAAAACAAATATAAATATTTATAATTATTCTGTGCATAGCACGGGTGATAGACTAGTATATATATATGAAAAAGGAAAAATGATTGGAAACTCTAATAAATGAGTTTTAATGGGAGTGGATTCTACTGTGATGTGATGTTTTAATCTTGATTTTATTTTTTTTAATTTTTTTTATTCTCTATCACATTATTAAAGCTCAATTAGAGTTCCAAAATTAGAATGATGTATCATTACTCTATGAAAAAGTGTCCAAACTCAGAAAATATACTTTAAAAATTATTCAAAATAAGATATTTACGTTGTATTTGATTGGAAGATTTAGTGAGAGATTTGAAAAGAAAAAGAAAAAAAATGTATAAAACTACATGAAATATATGTATATTTTATTCACATTTTATTTACATTTTCTATTTTCTTTTCTAAACTTCTCCTTAAATACTCCAATCAAATATAGCATTATGGTCCACATTAAAGTACTTATTGTGGCTCAATATCAAGAATCAATCTAAGTTATTTATTAATAATAAATTTTAAATATTTTTTTTGATTATATTTTCCGCAGACCTAACGTGTATATATCACACTTCATGACAATGATGATAGTGATATCATGGTAGGTGATGGCAAGCCATGTTGAATAGTATAAACGTGAAACAGATAAGGGCCTAACATACAGTGATCTCACATTTACCATTTGTCTCACTTTTGCATTTTTAGTTTGTCAAATTCTTTTGTGTTTATAACATAACTAATAATTGAATGATCATATATGGTGAACCCATGTGTCGATTAATCCTTTGTCTCATACATGTATTGTTAGAATTTGATACATCTCGTTTGAAAATTGATTATTTTAATTGATTTTTTTTTATTTTTTATAAAAAAAAATATGTAAAAAATAGAGATGAGTGAAATGATAATTTGTAATGACTTTTTAACTACAAACTCACATTTCCAAACAAGGCTTATTGAGACGCAAAACACAAAACAGAAACAAAAAACAAAAAACAAAAAACGAAAAACGAAACAAACACACATTAACAGAAATATTTATATGATTCACTCCAAAAGTAAGATTACGTCAATGATTGCTGTGATTTTTGTTATAATCAATTACAAAATACTTTTGGTACACAATGGCACAATTGCTCTTAAAATAGGCTTAAGGGCGAGATATCGAATGTCACAAAAAACATAAATAAAGTCCTTTCTATCCCTAATTGATTTTCGGAAAGATGATGGAACTCAATCCAACTCAATCCAATAGATACTGTTAGGTTTTTATTCTTGGCAATCCCGTTTGACAAAACTCCTTTCAGTTGTACTTATTTTCGCACTTTTTATTTCAGTGTGGCTATGCGTGTTTAGATGCGAATCCAACCCGAATTGTGTTTTGCAGAGAAGTTTGTGATGTTAATTCTTTCAAGATTGCCACTTCGCTGACTATGACGGGGATCGAGCTGCCCAATCAGCTCGCAGGGGTCCAGGGGGCAGCGCCCCTTAGCGAGTTCGGGGCAGCACCCAGGCGAGGTCGAGGGGCGACGCCCCCGAAGCAAAATGCAAAATTGCATTCGAAGTTGCATGTTCGCCCTTGCTCGCTCGAGCGAAGGAGTTCTCGCTCGAGCGAAGGCTGCATCTGTAAAAAACCTGAGAATGATGATTTTACACTCGAGCGCAGGTTGTTTGGCTCGAGCGAAGCCACTTATGGAAAACACGCGTTTTTGGTTTCTCGCTCAAGCGAGAGAGTCTTCGCTCGAGCGAGCTTCGCAGTCCCAGATTTCTATAAGTACATGTTTCTGTCAGATTTTAGGATTACAGCTCCAGATCTTCTTTTTGGATATTAAGGTTTATATCTGGGGATATTTTGCTAATTTTCTTTGATGTTTAATTGAGTATTCAACTCATGGGTTAAGAAGAATACATCAAAGGTTTGTTTGTTCATTATATACAAAAGAGAGAGTTGTTCTTCGGTGGATTCTGAAGAATTTGAGCCTGAAGCTTTGGTGGATTCTGGAGTGGCTCATCATCAAGACAATTCCGAGATGAAGACGAGGTTGGAAGAGACACATAGGGGTTGGTTCAATTTGGGCGTGGATTCGCTAGGTAATTGAGAGTATACCTATGTAATTCATTTATGTCTTTTTAGTGGATTGTTTTATGGCTTTTGCCCGTGATTTTTTTATCACAATTGAAGGTGTCCAATTGTGGTTTTTTCACGTAAAATCGTTGTGTTGATTTGTCTTGATTGTTTGATTGGGATTGTTGTTTACTACTTAAAATTGATACATAATCACAAATCAACATCTAGGGAATTTCTAGATTTTTCAAATACAAAATAGTCGTCTTCCACTCAACTATTTTTTTGATCGGCAAAAAGAAGACTTTATTGATGAAATATATGAATAAGTACATCAATAAAGAGGAGCTTGGAACTATACCAAGTTCCAACCTCCTAGTTGGTGAGAGACGAACACACAAAACAAACAAAGCAAAGAAAACCAGAAAATCAGAAAGATTAGGCATTACAGCACTGCCATGAAAAAAAACCCAAATAAGGACCAACCCAGGTAAGGCCCTACAACATCCCTTCCAAGCACCAAAACAGAACATGCAGAGAAGACAACCAGCCCTTCAGGCAGAGAATCCAAAACAGAACAGAACTGCCATGAATTACTACAACCCAGCAATCATACCAAACACATTGCCTTGCACTACAGCAACCCTGGATGATTAGGTGTTTGCTAAAAAAATCTGTTTATTGTTCTCCTAAGCACCAAGCAATAACTGGATGATAAAGTGTTTGCTAAAGAATCTGTGTATGTTCCCCTAAGCACCAAGCAATAATTGCAGCAAGTAGCACAGAGCAGCAACTAGAAAATAGCTATTTGCAGACCTCACCATATCAGATGCAACAAACCAGCCATACCAGCCATACTATTTGCAGACCATACCAGGAAATAGCTCTATGCCACCATAACAGATGCAAACCACCAAAAAGCACCTAACAACCAAAAAGCCATGCTATTTTCATATCATACCACCATTCTTGATAACAGCCACTAAATGAAATCAATACAGCCAAAAAGATGCAGAAAGCTTTTGACAATCTGTGCTTTCATTAAGCAGCCACCAAGACAGAGACAACCTTCCTAAACAATTCTGATCAAAACAACAAATCAGCCTACCCATATAACAAACCAGCAGAGTAGATCATTAACAGAGTAACAGATCATAACTGGCAGGTAGCAGATAATCAATGACAGCCCCTAATTTGCCTCCAATTCAGAACTATATCATTAATAGAGTAAGAGAAGTCCTTAAGGGAGGCTTTAAGCCAAAAAGCTAATCTAACCTTGATGAGGTCCCACAGGTCAGCTGAGTTAGGAGGACATTAGAGAAAATACACTCGTTTCTATGTTTCCAAAGAGACCAGAGGATAACAAGGGGAGTGGCTCTCCAAAATTGCCTGAGAAAAGACTTAAAATTCACCCCCATCCACCAGGAGAACAGATCTGAAACAGATAGAGGAATGCACCATTGGAGACCCCAATCCTGAAGTACAGAGGACCAAATGGCCCAAGAGAAGGAGCAATATAGCAGAATATGCTGGGCAGACTCTGGAGCAGATTTGCAGAAAATGCAAGAGGAGGAAATGTTGTTGTCTAGGATGCCAAGGTTGTGCAAGAATTCAGAAGTTTTAATTTTCTTTTTCCATGCCAACCAACCAAACAATAAGACTTTGGGGGGTAAGATGTGGTTCTAGATAAACTTGCTTAGAACTAGTGGAGGCCCAAGAAGAGATGTACTGAAGGAGTATAAGGAGGACACAGTGAACTGTAGACACCCCATTTTTGACCGACCTTAAGACTCAGACATCACCGATTGAGCGCTCGGTGATGATGCATATGGTGCTCGTTCTGAGGTTGCGGAGTCTCAGCTGTGAGCCTTGCCTCCGGACTTCGGGGCTCTTTTGTGCTTTGCCTCGGTTTGCGAACCAGGTCTTGTTTTCTCTGTTTTCTCTTTCCGAAGGGAGGGAGAGGTCTCGTAGACCATCTCTCAGCGACCGTAGGCTACGTTTCGTGGTCGTAGGCCATTTTTCCCGTTTGGAGGCCAGTTTTCGGTTTTCGGAGCCGTCGGTCGTGTGCCTCGGTTCGGGACTGCTTAATTACCTCTGTTTTCTCCGGTTTTTGGCACACACCTTGTTTCCTCTCCTTAGAGGGACACTGTTCCCGGGAGACCACCTTCGTGGTCGTACGCCACCTCCGGTGCTTAACAGCCTGTTTTCGGGGCCCCGGACTGCGCGTTTTGGCCCCCAAACCCTCGTTTGCATCGGTTAGGGTTCATTTTGGTATGGACCCTATTTTCATTGCTAGAAAGGTGGTAGGATGGTGGGAGACCAGCAATTCTTGTGAAAACCATTTTCTCTCTCCTCCAGCCGATTTTTCTGACAGAAAGCTGGTTTTTCTTACTTTTGAGCCACAATTTCTGGTTTTTCATACCACCATTGTGTTGTGCACACCTGGGAGGCCACCAATATGGGTAGGCCGACTAATATTTCTTCTTGAACCTTTTGAACCTTGCTAAAAAGCTGATTTTCCTCTCTCCTGGGTCACTTTTTCTGGTTTTCCACCATACAGCTGTGTTGTGCACACCTAGGAGGCCACCAATCTAGGGTGGCCGACCAGCATTTCACCTTGACCCTTTTGACCCCTGGTCGGCCTGCCATCTGCTTTTTGCTCTCTCTGAATGTATTACAGCTATGCCAGTTATGGGCTATTTGGAGCATCCTCCATACACGTGTATGGAGGATATTTGAGGCTTCTTAGAGAAGCTTTAGAGCCTCTCCTCTATAAAGGAGAGGCTGATCTTTATTTGCAAGGGTTCAACAATTTTGAAGGCTTATACACCTCTCTCTCTATATCTTTACACTTGAGCTCCAAAAACCCTAATATTCTTGGCCATTTGCACACCAACCCTTGGCACAACACCTCCACCATCCATCCAAGCATCTTGGAGCTGATTTGCAGAGGTTGAGAGCTCACTTCCTTGGTCCAGAAGCTGCTGGAGTCATTGTCTACAAGGGTGAGTCCTCATTTCCCCCTTTTTTGCATTATTTTTCTTCCTATCTTAGCCCTATTTGCAAGCATTTATGGGTTTTGTCATAAACTTAAAAGTATCTTATTTTGAGCTCCTTTTGAATATTTATTAAGGACACTTTTCTGTTTGAGGTCATCTACATCCTTGTATGCTCTATCCCTCTTGATATTTTGAGCCCCTCTTGATATTTGATTAAGGGCATTTTTCTTTTTGAGGTCATTTACTTCCTTGTATGCTTGATTGCCTCTTGTTTTGAGCCTTGCATCTAGGCCTTTGTTGCATGCTTTGTTTGGCCTTCTAGCCACTGAAATCTAGGGGATTTTTAGTGGCTAGCATACTATTTTGAGAGCCAAAATCAGAGGGGGGTGACCCCCTCTCTCCTTGTCTTGATTGTTGGCCCTTTTGGCCTTCCAAAGGGGCTCCATCTTGCATGCTTTGAAGCCTTATTTCAGACCCTATTTGGTGAGTTTTAAGGTCTACCTTGACTCTGTCCGAAGCCCATTTTGCCATATTTTGTGTCCCTCATGCATGTGTGGAGCAATCCTCCTCAAGGCCTTTTCAGAGGACCTTTCATTGCATGTTTCATTGACCCATTTCAGGGCCTTTTTGGTGAGTTTTAGGGCTGTCATAACCGATTTCCAGAGTTGGTTTTGCCATTTTGCATGTTTATCTTGTATGTGTTGAGTAATCCACCTCATGGCCCTCCAAAGGAGCCCATCATTTTTGCATGCATTAGGTACATTTCAGTGGTTATTTGGGCATATTTTAGCATACCATATTCCTATTTGTGGCTGGTTTGATGACCTCTCTTGTGCTTCATATACATGCCATGTAAACCATGCTTAACTAGCAAGGTTCTGAAAAGCGGTTGCGGTCACCGTAACGGTGGAGGTGACGCGTTTGCGGTTGCGGTTGCGGTTGCGGGGTGTAAAGGCCGTAATGTAACGGTTGCGGTAACCAGAACCGTGAATTTTTTTATTTTTTGCACAATTTGAAAAAAACTTACTGATACGCATAATTTTTTTTCCAGGATCATATTTATTGGGTTAAAAATAAATATTGATCAATTTTTGTAAATTTTTAAGTATGATCCAATATATTTCATATTTTTAAATCATTATAAACTGAGTTTTTTACATTTTATTTTAATAATTAATGACTTTATATTATACAAAAAATCAATCACTAACTATTATATATAAGATAAACAATGACAATATATATATACATATTTCAACCAAGCCAAATAGATAATGACCACACTTATTATTATTATTATTTTCAAACAATATATAGATAGACACACACAAACAAAATGGTTTAGTTGATAGCAGCTGAATAGAATAGCATAGGTCTTACAGTTTCCACAAATCAATAACATGTTCTTCATCTTCCCTCTTCTCTCTCTCTATCTCTTGCTCCTCCATTTTCTCTTTTTATCTTCCCTCTTCTCTCTATCTCTTCTTCCCCATTTTCAGCTTTTTTTTGTGTGTTTTTTTTTAAAGAAACAGTTTGGAACCGTTACGTAACGGTGCATAACAGGCCGTTACGACTGTTACGGCACCGTTACGACCGCTACGGCAGCCGCTACGGCTGACACACCTGTGAACCTCAATCACACTGCAAAAGCGGCCATAACGGGTGGCAGTAACTGCCAAAACCGTTACGTAACGGCGTTACGTAACGGTTGCGGCCGCTTTTTAAAACCTTGTTAACTAGCCTATATCGCATGTTGTTTTAGCCCTTCATGTTAGCACTTTTTGGCCATGCTTGAAACTGATTTGGTGCATGTTTAGAACTACCTTAGCTCTGTTTTCATGCCTCATGATCAAATAATGCTTTCTTTGCATACTTGTAATTCAATGCATTTGCCTAGTTTTGAGTTTCGAGGCCTATTTCATGCATTGGGTGACATGTTTCCATGATTCGGGACCATTTTGTATCATGTTTCAGAGCTGGAATTTGTGTGTTCCTATGCCATATTTCATTCCTTGCCATGCTTTGGTGGAGTGGCATTTGATGTCTTAGGATCGGTCCCTTGCATCGTGCATGTTTGCATGTGTTTAGGTTGTCTCATTTCCATCATATGGCCACTGATGTGAGTGTGACTGAGGTCCACTCATGTTGGTGTAAGTCCATCAAGCATTGTGTATGCCATTTCATAGCATTGCGTATGCTAGGTTACATGTTAGTCGCGTTGTGTATGCCATCTCATTTGCATGGTGTTTAGGATAGGAGTTAGCCCAAGCACGGGAAATGAGGGACGTTTCGTACTCTAAGTGACGGAACGTGTCTCAATTCCCGGTCGCCGACACTCCGGATTACCCATGATGGAGTCTAGGCCTTGTTGTGTTATCATGTGCATTCATTTCACATCGAGTTGTGCAATTCGACTCCTTGGCCATCATGCATCGAGATGCGTGATTGGTGGCACGAGGATCGAGGTCGTGCATACATATGTGAAAATACTTTGCCATGCCCCTTTCTTGCTCTCTGTTGCAGCAAATCAGAAATCAGCAGCTTTCTAAAGCCTTGCACAGCATTCCGGGATTAATTGCAAACAGAGGCAAATCGGGGCATCGCGATGGATTTCTGCGCCAAGCAACTCAAGCATGCATCATTCATCATTCGAAACAGAGCTGAGGCGGTCCATGGCTTGCATGCTAATTTACTTGCTTTCCTAGATTAATTTGTTAATTAATTAGGGTTTTGTAATTATTCGGACTGTATTATTTATTCGGACTGTACTCTTTATTCGGACCCTCCGAGCGAGGGCACAATTGTAATAAGTGTGCGTGTGTGTGTGATGTATGTCTTCCAACCCCACGTCTTTCTCCCTTTTATTTACCAGCTTATGATGGTTAGTTTAGGGCATGTTTCAATTAGCATACTTATGCTCGCATGTTTGCATCCATTCATCTGTATTGCATATATCGGGCTCGGCGCATCATACTAACTGCATTGTATTTCAATTCCGAGTTGAATACTTGTTAGTTGTAGCATTTCACATGCCATCTTTAGAATAGCCGAGCCTATTGTAGTTGCATTCCTGCATGTGTTGCATTAGGCATTTCAGCATAGTTAGGATCATGCATTGATTACTAACTAGTTTCTGTTTTGGCTTGGAGTACTCGGTAAGTGTTTATGCTTTAGCATCCTTGCATGCGTGTGAGTGACTGCCATGATAGCATGCTTACCATGAGGCTAACTGCTTATGTGACATATCTGCCTGAATGCCTGTGGGTGAAGGTTGGCTTATTTGAATTGGAACAATTCATTGATTGCGAGTTTTATGCCCACTTGAGAGTGGCAAAACCATGTTTTCTAAGCCCACCTGAGGGTGGCAAATCCACATTTTAGCCTACTTGCAAGTAGCAAACCATTTTCAAAACAAACATGAGATGTTTCGTTCCAATTCAGGCGATCCAGTCTATACTTGTATGCTGTGCGCATCACGTAGTAAATCTAGGCTAATAACCGGAATAAGAGCACATAATGTTTTCAAAACTAGATATCATGGTTAGTACAGGCCGATCTTTGATCGGGCGACCGGGGGTGCTCACGAAGTGACCTTCCCCAATCGTACCCAAGTTCCCGAGCCGAGGCAACTTTGGTAATGACGAACACGTGGCCTTAGGCAATGAGTCAGGGTTTTCTAAATTCCCCCAAAACAAATTATTTAGGTGGCGACTCTGTATCTGGCAAAGTAGTCCATGTTTGGCACTTCTTTCAAAAAATCTATTTTCAAAAATGATTTGCCGGATTTGGACTCTTTGACGATTCATCGGTCTTGCATTGCACTCTGCGAGATTAGATACAGGACCGTGACATTGAGTCCTGAACTGTAGTGAGCCCAAATGAACAAAACGGGATTTCCCTCCCGGGACGTTCGGGGACATCTACAGTTTCTGGCGACTCTGCTAGGGAGTTAGAGAACTTGACTCGAACTCATGATATCTGGTTTTGACTACACTTGTGTGTTTCTTTGCATTGCATTTGCATTGGTGCGCCTAGGACACCGTGTTTGCCGTATGCTATTCCTGAACGGTTTGCCGAAGGCTCGCTTTGCGAAGCTTGCCATAAGGCTGACCGGTTGTGGGCTCTGCCACGACGGGAACACAAACCCCGGTTTTACCGGGGCACCCTCTTTGACCATTCGACCTAGTGCATATTCAGAATCCATAGTGACCATTCCAAGCTAGGACAGGTTGCTTACTTGTTTATAGGTTGTTTGAAACCGCTGCGTGCGTAGTGAAACCCTAGTTCCTGACAAAATAGGACAGGGAAACCTTACCCCAACATAGGGGTGTTTTTGGCTCTCACTTGTTTGTTATGTGCTTTTAGAGTGCATCTCTATACGAATGCATGTATCAGTTTACAAGTTTGGGCATCAGGCCTGCGGGCACCAGTTCAATATTTTCGGAATCAGTTATCTGCGGGTATCAGATTCAGCTTCGGAGACAGTGATTTGGGAATAATGATCAGTCTTTGAGAACAGTGTATTTCAGCTTATCAACTGCGTGTTAATTATACCCGACTGTGTGTTATGTTTATTTACGCTGTTATGCTGTCCGTTTGTCTGCTCGTTTATTTCCTTATTATTGCTTTATTTATCTTTTTTGCTAGGTAGTTTAGCACAATTGTTTCAGACCAAGCAGATATTCCGCAAGCACTCTGGACAAGAGGTCGCCGACTCCATCGATCTGAGGATCTGGTTGACGGACAACCAGTGTATCATTCCCTACCCCCGGTTATCAGACGGAGGTCGAGAAAACGCAATGTATCCGAGCAGAGGTTGCCAGAGCAATGGATTACCCCATCAGTGGACAGTCGAGCTGAGATCCCAATTGTTGCCATAGAGATAGACCTGCCAGTAGTTCAGACAGATCAGGGCAGTATGTCAGGAACACCAGGAGTTGAGGAAATGATGCGTCAGATGCAGGAGACCATAGAGCCATGCAGCAGGACGCTGTTCGCCAGGATGAGTTTGCCAAACAACAGGCCGAGATCATGGCCCAGCAGGCAGAGTTAATTGCCAGGCTGCAACAACAAACCAGGGCATCTGCTTCACAACAAGTTCCTCCCCACTAGGAATTCCAGCACTCGGAGAGACACCAAATATCCAGGCAGATACAGACATCCCAACGGGGCCGGCTCCGCCCCCGATTCTACCGCAACTATCTAAGGCACCTACGCCTGTCAATCAACCGGACTCTCCCTTTGAGTTCGAGGTGGACCATACCGTATTAAAGTTAAGCAAGCTCGAGAAGCTGTTCAAAAAATCCCAAGGGGTGAAGTCCATCCCAGACATCGAGGACGGATATACCGATGTGGCTGTGACGCTGCCAGATAGGTTCAAAATGCCACAAATCGACCGCTTCGACGGATCCGGCGATCCCATGGTCCATCTTCGGTTGTTCTCAGATATACTGCGACGATGGACCTCACCAGACCGCAGAAGCTTTCACTATTCGGCCGAACCTTGTCAGGTGTAGCTGCTATTTGGTATGCAAAATTGGAAGATGATGTTAAGCAGAACTGGGACGAGATGGCCGAGGCTTTCATTGCACAGTACTCTTATAACACTCAAATCGAGATTACAACCCGTGATCTTGAGATAACAAGGCAGGAGCCTAAGAAGAGCTTTTCGGATTTTGTGGCCCGGTGGAGGGCGAAGGCCTCAATGATGACCCTAAGGCCCACAGATAAAGATCAAATCCAGATGATTGTGCGCAATCTCCAGCCAAAACTGATGCAGAAAATGATTGTGCTCTCCTTCCCTACTTTTTCAGATTTGTACGAGATGGGGGTACAAATTGAGGATGCTATGAAACAAGGTCTGATTGACCAAGACAGAGAGTAACCCCGAAGAACCTTCAACCGCAACAACAACACAGGCACCGGCAATGCTGCAAATGCTAGAGCTTCGGAGGTAAGCATGGTCACCACCATCTCCCCTCCAAAACCCATGGCAGTTACACCTTTCTCCGGCGCATCCAAAAGCAACACACAAACCACCAGATTCCAACCCAGAGGCCAAAGAACCTTCACCCCTTTATACATGCCCCTGTCCAAGGCTCTAAGGGTATTAATTAGGAAAGGGCACTTAAAGCCCCTGGAGCCGAGGCCATTACCAAATCCACTCCCTCCCTCTCATAACCCAGCAAAATACTGTGCATATCACCAACAACATGGTCACGACACTGACCAATGTTTTAGATTGCGTCATGAGATTCAAGATCTCGTTGACAAGCAGGTGATTGTGCCTCCAGAAAAACCCAATGTCACAACAAACCCTCTCCCACCGCACAACCAAGCTCCACCTCCCAAAAGAATCAACTTTATCCAGACTGGGGTCGTGTCTTACGATCCTAGCATCTATATCACTCCTTCTCACCTACCCAAGCCGGAGGTGCTCCTTCCTGACTGCACTGACTTGTGCATGTTGGACATCTCCAGAACCCAACCCGAACCATTGGTGGTGACTACAGGGGAGATTTCAGGGGAGAATGGGATTGCTGAGTCAGAGTCTGAGGAATCTGGGAGTCTTGCTGAGGGGGTATACAATCCGAGTGACTACATTCTACCAGTGGGCCAGGCTGGGTCAGATGTGGAATTGCCGACAGGGGCAGAGCTTTATATGATACAGGGGGATGAATTTGGTTGGAGGACAGATGACTTGGCAGCCGTGGAAGGCGACTTTGCTAACCTCTAATTTTTCAATGAACAAGAGCCAGAGGGCATGGTAGTCAACTGGTCAGATTTTGAGGAGTCAGCAGAGGTCACCGGGTGGCTTGATGACCTACCAAATGTTGTCGATAAAGCTCAGTCGGAACGGGGCCCGACAGGGGCAAGAATATCAGTTGTGGCCGGAAGGGCCGGAAATCAAAATGAATCGTTGGAGAGCGCCGGTGCTAAGAATTTTGCAAAGGACTTGGGCATTGTGAATGCGAGAAATGTTGAACAACCAGCTGTACTGACGTAGTTGGAACAAGAAAGGTTTGAGGATTCTGAGAGAATCAGGAAAGCTAAGGGCCCTGAGGGGACTGAAAATGCTGTATGCGTGAAGATAGAGAATGCTGCGAGCATGTGGACGGAGAGTACTGCGAGTACAATGGTACCAGAGCCAGACAGGTGTCTGTTGGCTGCCGACGGAATGTGGTGGGAGGACGATGATTTATGTCTTGCCCACACGGATGAGGATGGGGGAGCAACCAGCCAGACGATACCTGGTACATCGGCGAAGTCGATCATATGACTAGAAGCGGGCGGTATTTCAAGCCCCCACATCTAGATCAGCCAGAGGCATCTGGGAAGATAAGGAGGCAAAGAAACAGAAAGAGGCAACTTGAAGAAAAAGCTGTACTGAAGCAGTTGAAAAAGATACAGGCAGATATCTCCATCTGGGGATTGCTATGGCATCGTGAGTGCATTGACAAGCTGTCTTATCGGCCATGGACAAGGCCAAGCTCTCAATAGACACCACGCCCGCACAGCTGGTGGGCTTAGTTTTTCCGGGAGGGGCTACCCCGATGTTGACTTTCTCCGACAAAGAATTGCCACCTGAGGGTGCGAACCATAACAAGCCACTCTACATCTCTGTGGAGTGTAGAAACAAATGGATTCCGGTGGTTCTTGTTGATACCGGATCCGCCATCAATGTCTGCCCGGCAAGAACAGCGTATGCAATCGGTGTAAAGACCGCGGACTTTGTGCCGACAACCCAGGTGATTCGGGCATATGACAACATGAGCAGAGACGTCATGGGGACAGTGAAAATTCAGACCAAGGTTGGGCCGGGACAGCATGAAATAGACTTCCACGTCTTAGAAGTTCCTGCAACTTTCAATATGCTCTTGGGGCGGCCGTGGCTGTACCAGGCGAAGGCAGTTTCGTCCACCTTGCATCAGATGGTGAAATACCCCCATGGGAAGGGAGTAGCCATTGTTTTTGGAAATTCATCGATCCATCTACCGCCGGAAGTATCTACGCCAGTTTTGGAAATTGAGCACGGTATGGAGGATGTGTTCTTATCTGGTTTTACCCTGGCTGAGGCTCGGGTCGTGCAGAACATTTTAGCTGTTAATGAGGGGGTGTATGTTAGCGCACAATCAGTATACCTCATGAACAAGCTTCAACACATCCCCGGGATGGGATTGGGAAAGAACGGCCGGAAGGGCGTTGCAGCGTTGGCCGAAGTGCCACACAACCCCCATACCTTTGGCCTGGGTTATCTGCCCACCAAACAGGATTGGGTAATTAAAGGTAAGGAGATGGCTGGGAGAGCCAGAGCGAAGCAGGCGGGGAAGCCTTTTGAGCTGATGCATAGACCCATTCAGGGTACCCTAAACGGACGCTTCGTCCGGGAGGGGGAGGACTTTCCGTTTTGTGGCTTCCTAGAGCCGTGGTTGAACGCGGAGAGGAAGCGCGTGCCAGGTTTTGAGATTTTCTTTGACCTACAGTTATCCGGGGATGACGTTGCTGAAGAGCAGACGTACTCATTGGCTGAGGCTGAGCAGAGCAAGAAAGTGGAGTCTGAGGACGCCGAAAGTGAAATGGGAGTAGCGCTGGCGTGTCTACTTTCAGATCCTCCGATCGAACAGAAGTGCTTGGGGGATAACTTCTAGGTGTGCGTGATCGGGAATGAAACGGCTGCGGGCCTACCAGCAAACATTTTGGATACATCTATCGCACCCTCTCTCATTTGGCAGTATGAAGAGGGATTTTTGTCAAGCAGCACTGGGTCAGGTAGTGAGCCGGAATCTGATTCCTCCGAATTTGTTGAGTTGGAATCAGGTTCCAGCTCGCCTGAGTCTGAGTCCGGTATTCCAGGGGGTGATAACCCGGATACCACAGTCCTGTCTAGGTCGTCTTTTTCTTTCTCTTTTGAGTCTGTTGTAACTGAAGAATCGGACGATTTGGATGTGCTTAATGAGAATGATGTGACTGTGGTTTTTGAGTACTTTTATGTGCCCTTGATTTATTGCATTAACTCAGACTTTCAAAATTTTGATGAAAGACGAGGAAGAAATTCCTCCGATTTTGCAACGCTTAATTGACAAGAGCAGGAGAGATTTGTTAAACCCTTAATGGATGAAATCACTACTGTGAATATTGGTACTGAGGAGGACCCGCGGCTGGTCCAGATCGGGTCCATGTTGTCTTCGGAGGAAACGAGCGCTTAGTCGCTTTATTAAAAGATTTCAAAGATGTTTTCGCGTGGTCCTACGAAGACATGCCTGGGATTGATCCTGAGATTGTACAACATCGGATCCCTTTGACCCGAGGCCCGACCCGTCAACAAAAACTCAGAAGGATTCGCCCGGACTGGGCCTCAAGATTAAAGAAGAGGTCACCAAGCAAATTGACGTAGGCTTCCTGCTGGTATCCGAATACCCAACTTGGTTGGCCAACATTGTTCGGTGCCGAAGAAGGATGGCAGGATCAGGGTATGCGTGGATTTCAGGGATTTGAACAGAGCTAGTCCAAGGACGACTTTTCCTTACTGCATATCGATGAGTTGA
>JAPPVO010000059.1:85683485-85745505 GCA_030407325.1 Camellia japonica | reverse complement strand
GCAAAAATTACTCAAAACCCAATTGAATTCACCTCTCATTTTTGTCTTGATTTTTCAGGAACAAGCGGAAGAGACGTACGTCATGGTTAAGCCCGATGGGGTTCAACGTGGTCTCGTAAGCTCAATCTGATTCAATTTTGAGACATTTTTAGCAGAATTAGCACTACAATTGAGTTTTGCTGGTGTGTTTGCAATTTTCTTTTTGTGGGTTTGAATTTTTGTAGGTTGGAGAGGTGATTTCTAGGTTTGAGAAGAAGGGGTTTAAGCTAACAGCCTTGAAGCTCTTCCAATGCCCTAAAGAATTGGCCGAGGTCTGTGCTCTGAAAATCCTTACTTTTATTTGTGCTTTTTGATATTGACAAAGAAAACCCATGTCTGGATTTTTTTTATATCTAGTTTATTGATTCTGTTGTGTGTTTGTAGTAATCTTCATTTGGGTCTGAGAAAAAATTCATGTATTTTTGGGAAATTGAAGTATGTAACTGTGTAAGTTGTTCTATGGGAATTAGAGCATGATATAATTCAAGTCATTGTGTTTGTTCTTTAACTGGATATGCAGAGCATGTAATATGCCCTATGTATGCATTGTTGCTTACCTCGAAGTGGTTGCTTTCGCTCCATTCAATTGACTTTTTTCTTGATAAGTAAAAAATTTGGACATTTCTCAATTTGTGTGTTATCCTTGTGTAGGGGCCATGCTAATCTTCTCTGTATTGTTCCAATGTTATTGGACGTCCCAAAGGGACTTTTTTATACAATCGAAACTTATCCCATATTGCCGATTGCATTATTAAACCAAGAAGAAGAAGAAGAAAAATGGACATAACAAAGGACACCGAACGGACTAAAAGAGTTATACTTATACCCTTGATACAATAGTATAGCCGTATCTTGTAATAAAAAGAGTATATCTTTGAGCTAATTATTGTACTTTTGTTTAAATTTAATGGGTTCTAGGAGCATTACAAGGATCTCAAGTCCAAGTCATTCTTCCCCAAACTGATCAATTACATTACCTCTGGTCCCGTTGTGTGTATGGTATAATTCTCCTCGATTTTTTCATGGGAATAGATCAATCCAAGATACTCCTATTGATTTATGATTTTCTAAGGAACATTGGGTTATTGTGTTTTGGCAAAGGCTTGGGAGGGCGTTGGTGCTGTTGCATCAGCTCGTAAGCTAATAGGGGCAACAAATCCTCTTCAAGCTGAACCAGGCACAATCAGAGGGGATCTTGCTGTTCAAATGGGAAGGTGGGGCCTCTTGATTGTACTTTGAAATTATGTTTTTCAATATTTCTATATCTTCTATGTTGCATTGAATCATGAAGTATCAAATTTGTTTCCGAGAGCAATTAAACTGTAGAGACATGAGGTCTTATGAAGCTCCTTTGGCAGGAATGTGGTTCATGGAAGTGACAGCCCTGAGAACGGCAAGCGTGAAATAGGTGAAGTCTTTGATGCTTTGATGTCAATTATTGAATTAAATTCAGCACAAAATGTTCTGATCTCGGAATGATCTCATGATGGTTATCTCCTTGGTTTGAGCTTGAATTGAATTTAAGTATTTCTCATTTGTCCACTATTTTTTGAACTTGCCTTTTTATTAATTAAAAATAAAAAATAAAAAACTTTTCCTGTACTTTGAGCTTGAACACACCATCATAACCAAAGCCTCAGTCTCGCCACATGTTCTTTCATTTCATTATTTTTATTCAAATTTTGCGAAAATGCACTTTCCCTATGTTATTCTTTTTCATCTTAGTCTATAGTAGTGAAAGTTGTGACACAATAATAATAAAATAAAAAACTGTCTGTGACACTTCATTAACCCTTGTTATTATAAACATAATCAATACCACCACTCATGCCCTTTCACCCTCTACCATTACTACTCCTAACAGAGCACCAAAATGAAATGTGAAAATTCCCAGTAAGTTTAATTTTTTCCATAGAATTTTCATTTAAATCCTATTTACACATGGATTAGCTCTTTCAACGTAGTGTTAATAGGACTTGTTGGCATCCTACATCGGTTGTGAAAGCTGACCAGGATGGACTTATAAGACAATGCATGACACCTCCATTGTGGAGGTGCCTTGTAGGTTGGAACCCAAAGGCACAAACCAGTGAGGCGAGTTACCTGTGAGGATGAAAATTTTATGGGAAAAGTAAGACTTGTTTTGATATTTTTCCAAATGAAATCCCTAACACCACCATAGGATGAAAATTTCTGAAATACTAGCAGGATGTTATATAACTTTTCCATACAATTTTGCATGACTGTTGGATTAAGACAATAAGTTCCCATAACTTTCAATTTTGACATTATAAAATTCACTGCAGATCTCTGGTTTAAGGAAGGTGAATTGTGTGAATGGACACCGGCTCAAGCACCATGGCTGGTGGAGTGATCTGTTAACCATCTTGTAGATTCAATCAGTTTTGGAGACTTCTTTCAACCATATGTACAATGAGATCAATTCATTCCATATGATTTGAAGCACTATGATTGATAACAGTTCATGTAGTTGGCATACCACTAATTTCCTTAGAGAAGTTGGATAACTCTAGTACTCCAGGCCTTTTGTCTGTCATTTGAACTGCAACTTTTGAACTCGTTAAACTTCCATCGGAAAGGCCAAGGGTTGGTCCAGTGGATGACATGTTTAATGTGATGTCCTAGTAATGTTTGGGTTCGAGTTTTACTTCTTGTTGTCTGATGCAGTTTTCCTTTTTCCTATTTCCCTCCTATTGATTGACGGGTTGCATAAAAATTCCATCAGAAATGTGTTGGCAGTGATGGGGCTTAGGGTGAGTTTGGTTAGGATGAAAGAGAGAGACTGCGCTTTATTATTTTTGCATTTGTTTAGCACATAAAAATGGTGAAAAGTGCAAAAAAAGTAAAATTTTCAATATTACACATTAAGGCCATCTCCAGCGTTTAACCAAATTTATTACCAAATTCAAATTTGGTGAAAAAGTACACTCTTTTTGTTTCCAATGGTTTTATCAAACTTGTATTAAATTGAAAACATTCCAAATCTTTTACCAAACTGGGGATGCCTTGCACCTTTCAGCAATTTACTGTGCATAATTGTTGAGTGTAGATCCACTGGACATCTAGCCGGATGTCCCCCCAGATAACTATCTCAAGGCATAATTTGTGAAAAATTTACATTGACTGGTCGACCGCCTAGTCAACCCCCCGATTGACCCCCGGAGCCCACCTCTGCATCTTTTTTTGACCTGCTTTTTTTGTTGGTTCAAAAAATCATGATTTGAGACAACCTCCAATGAGGCACTTTAATTTAAAGAAGACTTTCACAAACAATAGAAACTAAATTCTCCAATATAGAAAAGCAAATTGATCAATACATATATGCAAATCAGATAATCCAAGGGTTGCCTGGAGCTTGATATAGCAGCTATGCCTCCAGAACTTCTCGAGGTCATTACAGAAGCCAAGTAGAAATAGTGGAGAAAGCTAAAAGGGCTACCAAAGAAGATGGGGTGGAGAGTTTTGGAAAAGCTAAGGAAGATTTGCATGTGGAGGAGAGTGGCAAAAGCACTGACCAAGAAGGAATGATTGAAGATTTGAAAAATGTCCACACAAGAGCAATGTCAAGCAGTGCAAAGGAATTCGAGGAAGAAGAGATTTTGAAGGATACCAATGAAGCCAAGGAATCAGCAAAGGTAAGAAATGGAGAAAAAACCAAAAAAAAAAAACAATGAAGCCAAGGAATAAATAATGCTGGTTTGTGTTGAGTAATCACTAGTTCTAGTTTTCTTTCAATCTCTAATGGTAGGGTAGAATAAAGTTAGAAATCTGAAAATTACATAGTTGCCGGTCGACGTGTGTTTTGAATTCATACTTTTTTTTACTCAAATTTAATAAAATATTTAATGGACCGTTAGAGATGTCCTAACATGATAACTTGGCTTCATTTTTCCTTAGAAAAATACTCTCTCTTTTTTTTGTGGTTTACTCGGGAAAAGCCAACTATTTATCTTGCTTCTCCATCTACTTGCAGCCTTTTCACACAAAAAATTCATCCCAAGTAAATGTATACAAAGAAAATAAATTTCACTTTGTCAAAAATAAATAAATGAATAAATTTCACTTTTCTTTCGTTACTTTCTATAATATTTTTTACTCTAATAAAATGACCGTTTTATTAGTTATCCCCTACTAAGGGGAAAAAATGTTGGGTACGATTAATAACCTTAAACTTTTCAAACTTGATTTTGTTGGACTTCTGTTTGGTTGGTTGAATTTTCAAATCTATTTTCTAAAAGATTTTCAAAAATTAGTTTGGTAGAGAAAAAAATTGAAAAACATCAATTATTTTCATATAATTTTTTCTTTTTTAGACGAACGTAATTTTTATAAAATTTTAAAATATATTTTTTGTTTGTCAAATTAATCTTTAGTTTTACAAAAAAAATAAATTTAAAAACAAATTTTGAAAACTCAAACAAACAGAAACTTTAGAAAATAAATTCCGGTCATTGATTTCAATTTATTACCAAAAATACGTCTAGCATGATATACATTTTCCACTAAGTTTTGCTTCCTTTCAAGTGCCCTTAGTAATTTTCTTCCTTGGTGGTTGTGGTTACATTTTGAAACTTAGCCCCTGCAACTTGAATTTTTTAACTAAAATAGCCACACAACAACAACAACAATAATAATAAAGAAAAAAAAGAGTCAAAAAATCACTTTAAAAAGTTAAAAAACTACTAAAAAAATCAAACATCCCAATAATTCACAAATTTCAATACAATTAAAAAAAAGTCATTATCAAACCCATTAATTTGTCCCACCTCAAAAAAAAACACATAAGCCCCTTTAGAGATGGGGGCAGTGAGAGGCACTATCACCAAAAAGTCAAATAAATCACCAAAAAAGCCAATTCCCAGAAGAGATGTTAGTGGAAAATCAGGATAAAACTAGACTGACCTAAGAACTAGTCATAAACAATTAACATAAGTTACAATTCTCTTGGTGTTCAAGCTCTATATTGATATTTCAACATCAATCTACAGAAAGTTCATATTACAACTTGACCAAAAGTATGAAAAATTGTCACAATTGAAAGTTGAAGGACCAAAGTAAGATTTAGCTAGTGTAAGGTGAAAAGTCTAATTTACCCTTGAACTAAAATCAAATTTCAACTTTACACAACATCCAAAAAATCAAAACCTAATTTGCATACTTGTTCTATTGAAAATCAATCAGTGTATCTTGCAGAGAATTAAACAATTGTCAAAAGAATAAAGATATACTTTGAGATCAAAATGTTAAAAGAATGAATGGTTGTATTTTACAAAGCCATGCCAAATGTTTTAATATTTGCATAATAAAAGCACAAAGCTACAAGAATAGCTTGTGCTAATGAATTAGCAATGTCATTCTTCTGATATACATAAAAGCACAATCTACAAACCAACTTGTGTTAATTGCAAATGAAGGATGAAAATGACTCTCCAATTACTTTGCAAATTTTCGTATCAAACAATTACCAAAGGACCGATCTGGACTTTACCAGAGAACGAACAATAGAATTGGAACACCATAAGACTTCCAGGTCGATTCATGCTTGCATATATTCAGTCTTCACAATCCCACCACTCTCCCAAATATTCTTTTGAAGAGACCACGTCTACGTTTTACAGTCTTGAGATCATTACCTGAAACAATAGCGTTTTTGAAAATATTATGAACATGTTGAGTAATTGAAGACGGATTTATAGAATAAGGGAGCATTCAAATGTCCCATGGAAGGATGATTCTATTTACACACCACTAATACTCTCAGTACACCCCACTACTTAGTACACACAAAATAATTTTTAGGATTTAAAAATATCTTAGTTCACGCCTTAACTTTCCATTACTAACCCTATATTAACACACCACTAACTATTTGAATACATACCATTACACATACCAAAAAATATTCATCTTCACCACTATATACAACAAAACCCCCATAATCTTCAGAATAGAGACTAACAGAGACTATCTTCATCGGTCTTGATCTCCATCGCCGACGGAGGTTTCATTCGGCCTCGATCTTCACCGGTGTTGATTTCCATAGTTGGGGTTGAACTCTCGTCGTGTCTCATCTCATTGTCTCGTCGTTTCAAATCACTAGCAAAGTGTTTCATTTGGCCTCCATCTTCGCCAGTGTTGGATCTTCATTGTCGGTCTTGAACTCTCATCTCTCATTGTCGTCTCAAATTTATCAAATTAGTCATGTTCAAAAATACAGAGTTGAATAAACTTAATGTGTTCAAAAATTTATATTTGAACAATGAATAAAAGTTTAATTTTTTTTAACTAAATTAACTTAAAATGTTCAATTTTTTATGTATGAACATTTAATATTTTGTCAATCTTTAATAATTTGAACAAATTTGTTTTGCTCAAATATAAATAATCGAACATTGTGTAAAAGTTCAACTCTAATTATCCGAATACAACGAACAAACTCATCTTCCCAACGTACGAACAAGACAAATAAAAAATCAAAAAACTAAGTCATAAACTAACATTTTCAATGTTCAAATCAACGCTTTCAATATTTATATTGGAACCAACAATCTTAGTGTCATCCATGGTGTGCAAATCTTCAAATCTAATTGATTTTAATGTTCTTAAACCCTAAATCTTCAGAGGTAATAATGTTTTGAATTTGAAAAATAAGTATAATGGAGAAGAGAATGAAGCGAGCTAATTGATAATGAATGATATCAAAAGTATATGTTAATGGTGAAGATGATGAAGAAATATAATATTTATATGTCAAAACTTAAAATGCCGACCCTATTTGATGGGACTTAAAGTTTGGTTTGGTTTGGTTTGGTTTATGTCAAAACCTTAAATCCTATAGGAATGATGGTGTGTGAAGAGTATTTTGTATTGTTAAATATGAAATTTTTGAATGGGTAGAATACACCTGTTGTTGTCCTTAATCGTCATTTCATTGGAGGACATTATTGAAATACAAATTTAATTTATTAATGGTATGTACTAAGAGTATTAGTGGTGTGTAAATAGAATCACCCCCCATGGAATTAGAGTCCTTGCAAAACAAAGATAAAAGAGTATTGCAGCAAACTCAAGTCATCGTTGTTAATTAGGAAAAAAATAAACTACACAAAAAATAATAATGATAAAGAGTGCTGCTAATAGCACCCAAGAATAAAAAATTATCAAAATTTTACCTTAAAATAAAATTCCAATTTTGCCCTCATCTCTATCCCTACCTCCACCAGCCACCTCCATCAACTCCAGCTACCTTCCTTTGCCCTTGCACACACCACCCCTCCTCTCTAAGCCGCTCACGAAGGCTCCCCACCACCGAACCTCCATACTTGCAACCCCCCCACCCCACCCCTTCACAATTTCTCTCTCTCTCTCTCTCTCTCTCTCTCTCTACCAAAAGGTGGGGGCTGGGAGGTGATGCCGAAGGATGGAAAGGGGAGGGGAAGGTGGCTAGAGCTGAGGGAGGTGGTGGCGGCAGCTAGGGTTTGAGAGAGGGTCCAAAGAAACTTTATAGAGTTCGAAATTAAGTGGATGGGATCCAAAGAAATTGTATAAGAGCTATTGGCAGCACCCAAGCTAAAAAATTTCACAACTTCATAACCCACACAATTGCTTGCACACGCATTCATAAGAATACACATTTTTAAGAAAGTGGCGCATGGGTAGCTTAGTGGTATCAGCTACTCTCTTTCATAAGGAGAGGTCAGGGTAATTGATCATGGTAGAAGGAATCCATAGACAGCATATCAGAGGAGCAATAATAGGCTAGCCTCGTAATTTCTAAGCAACATATCCAACACACACATGAAGAGAAGGGAGGAAAAAAACAAAAGAAAATTGGACAAATTTCAACAGCCATGTCAACAACAGCACAGATGAATAATTTTAATATCGGACAACATATTGGCCTCTCAATGATTCAATATCAAGAGTTAACAAGAGCTACCTTTTAGTCTGCCAGCAAGATACAATGCTTCTTCTGCAATCGGTCTCCACTGCTCGGCACATGAGTAGTTGATTCCTAGACCAACACTAAGTCCTCTCAAAAGATGCACCGTGCGAAGAACAGAAAACAGTTCCTCTGGAAAAGCCTAACATTTCCATAACAAAATAAGGAAATTAGTTTCATTACACCAAGGAATATAGTGGCATGAAGAATTCGTGTCTAAATTTCTCACCAAGTTCAACCCAGTCATCAAATTTTTACTGTCTTGTAACAAACATGTTTCTTGCTATAGGCATATAAAACAGTTTCAAATATGCACAACCACATTACTAGAACAAATGTCATTCACCCTAAATATGGCTGAATATAGTTCCTAAGAAGTCTTAAGCAATAATGTGAATGTTTGGCTGTGGGTTCTTTTAGGGGGAAAAAAAAAGAAAAAAAAAAGCAATGAAAAATTCAAAAAAACCCATCGTTTTCATTGTGTGAAAATAATTTTTGAAAAGTAAAACACAACTTTTGGTGTTTCCGAAAAATGGGTAGTCTTTCAAAAAATAATTTTACAAAACAATTCACCAAACAAGTTTTTGTGTTGTTCAGGAAATAAAAATAGAAAATCAAAACAAAACCGAACAACCATAACATCTTTACAAATAAAAATATTCATTTCTAATATAGCAACACCACAAACTAGTTTTCAATGCTATGCAGAAGTAATAATTTCCTTTCTACGTGATGTACCCATGTGCCCATAAAATGGCATAGAAATGTTAACCATTGATGTTGTGTGCTAACAAACAATCTATTAGATTTACTGTAGAAAAGAAATAAGGAAGAGAAAGAGCAAGATAAGAGAACACAATGTACAGCTAATAGAGACCCTTTCTGAATTAGGGTTCTCTTAGACTAATATTTATATTAGTAAGACCCAAAGTACACAAATACCCCTTGGACTAAGATAACACATGACACACATAAAACCTAACACTATCATATAAGCAAATGATGATACCTTAATGTGCTTCTGGTGGAATGCCGAAAGTACAGGCAAATGGGAGATATCACATACCTCATGGCTAATGAATACAAGGAATATAATGCATACCTGAACAGCAATTTTTTCTATTGAAGATTCTTCAGAGAAAGGTTGCAACATCTTCACACCAGGCTGTAGCTTTGTATCAAACATTGTCTGTGCCAACTTAAGCATTTCCTTTTGTCCATCCTCACACTTGATTAAGGTATGTATGCCCAGCTCCCTAATAATTGAATACAATCCAAACACCACTCAAACCCAATATAATTAATAGTGATTTAAAAAAAATAAGGGTAAATTACACCTACACCCCCTAAGGTTTGGCTTTAATACAAATACCTCCCCGATGTTCTAGAAATTACATTTTCCTCCCTAAAATTTATAATCTCATTACAGTTTGCCCGCTCCGTTAACCAACTGTTAGGTGTTAACACCAATTGCTGACATCATCAATTAATTTGTTTGATGAATCGCAACAGTGGCACCAACAAGCAAGGGCATTAAAGTCATTTTAATTTTTCTATTAAGGGGGTCATTGTAATTTCCAAAATGTTAGGGAGGTATCTCTATTAAAGCTAAACCTCAGGTGAAAAAAAAATCAACCCATTTCAGTCAATTGAATAGCTACAACACACGCATATAATAGTCAGGATTAATAGAACTCGCCCCCCTCCCCACCCCCATTTTTCTTTCGTTCTCTTTCTTTTCTTCTTCCTTTTTGTTTCTTTTTGTTTTTGTTTTATTTTCTGTGTGTGACTACCACATACAATCCTCAAAATAGTAGCTTGTCATCACAATTCCACTGGCATTAGATTTTAGTACATAAACAAGGAATTTATGGGCAAAATTTAGTACCTGTAGCTCTCTGATGCCCTTACAGGATCCTTGTCAGCAATATCAATAGCATATCCAAACCTTAAATTGTCTGGAAGGTCCTTCACTTGCCCGTAGTCAAGCAAGGCAACCTGATTAGGGATGACAGGAAGATGCATATTTAAGATATTAGAATACAAAAATGGCGATAAATGATATTGAAATGTGAAGCAACCAAGTATTTGATCGAATTTTCTTGCTAAATCATCTTATAGTGTTATTTGTTTGGTTTAGTTTTTGAAAAACGATTTTGAGTTTTTTTTTTTTTTTTTTTTTCGAGTTTGTCTTTAGTGAACTTGTTTTATAATTTAGTCAAAAAAAATTTAGTTGCATCTAAAAGTAAAATATTTATGAAAAAAAGTTCAAAAAAAAAAAAAAAGAAAGGATGGGGGGGGGGGGAATGAGCAGGTATTTTTGTTTTTTTGTTTTTATGTCTTTAGTGAACTTTTTAAAAATTTCTTCACAAATATTTTACTTTTTAGGTGCATCTAAAAAACAATAAAAAAAAAACTGACTAAAATATGAAAAAAGTTTGCTAAAGACGCAAAGAATCACAAAAAACTCAAAAACAGTTTTTAGTTGGAAAACCAAACAACTATAATCACTAATTTGAGAATAGAACTCAGACTATTACCCATTAAAAGAAAAAGTATAGGGGAGAAAAGGTTGGGAAGACGGAAGCAATGTTGAATGTTTTAAGGTAGTAAAGTTTGGTTGCCTACTTGCCTCAGAACCTTTACAGATCAGAATATTTCCAGGATGGGGATCTGCATGGAAGAAACCACTCTTCAGTATCATTTGTCCATAAGCAACTGCCAAACTTTTAAGGATGTTCCTGCATTTGAGATATTTTAGTAAGAGCGTTATGCTTTCTTCTAATTATGTCAATGTTGTTGAAGGATAGCCAATAAAGAAAAGCAAAGTACAAGAAGAAGGAAGCCGTGGAGATGCCTTTTGAGAGAGGATACCACATTCAAGGTGAAATGATTTCCCTTGGTCTAGGGTTTTTTGTGCAATTTAGTTTGTCATTTGAATATTATCATGAAATTTGCCTAGACACCATCAGAAAAGGTACCTAGAAAAAGCAAGCACATTTACTAATAAAGATGAAGGTGTAAGGATCCATCTCAGGGATATTTACAATACCAGGCAATACTTGCATTCAAAAAAGAAATCCTGAAGGATGAGGCCATTCACATGTTTGAATACCTCTCTCACACTTCTACAATAACATATTAAAGCACTTCATCTCAAGAAAAACTGCCCAAAATGTCTTACAGCTTAACTAGCCCTAGATGTAATTGGGTTCTTCTAGCTGATTGAAAGAAAAAGTTTATCCTAGTGGCCATGTAAGTTTTTACCATGACTTGATGTGGCTGTTGGAAGTTATTCATCCTACAAATTGCTTCTTGACACAACCTCAGGAAGAAAATTTGAAGAGGTAGATTAATGACTGGAATAAAGGGCCTGTTTGGTACAACTTTTCTCAAGGTGAAAATTGATAATCAAAAAGCAGAAGCTAAAGGCACACATTACATACCTTTCACATAATCGGTTTTTTTTAACTTATTTAAGCTATTTTAGTCTCATAAGCTATAAGCAAAAGCCGCACCAACCAAACAATCTGGTACAGATTTTCAAAAAATAAAAGAAAATAAGTTATAAGCAACTCCAAAAGCTGCACCACACTGGCTCAAAGGATGGGAAGTAAGCAAATAGTCTACCAATCTAGGAAAAGAAGAAACTAAGATATAAGCTAGTAAGTTATGGATTTAAAGTAGATGATATGAACTTTTTGCATAAAAATGGGGATTATGATAAGAAAAAAATTGGCAGAAAAGGACTTCATACTCTTTGAGGTAATCAATGGGCTTACCTCTTTGCCGCAGCTGCGATTTTACCACTAGGATTTATGCCTCTTTTAGCTATTTCATCTCCAAGCTTTAGAATTGGGATTCCATCAATATATTCCATTACTAAGACCCTCCTAACAAAACAATGAAACACATTTAATTACCACCAGGTAAAGTAAAAGAGCTTACAGAATCATCAACAATGAAGTGATACAGAATCACAAATATACATAAACCAGCAGATCAGTAGCTAAAAAAATAAAGTTAAATCCACTGCAAGAACACATAAGCCAGCATCTGTAGCTAAAAAAGTAAAAGTAAATTAATTTGGGAATTTATAATCGATCTAATTGCAGAGTCCAAGACCATTAAATACAGTAGGACAATCTAACCAATGTTTTAAACAGTGAAAGAGCAGGTTGATATAGTAGAGAGCCTATACCAACGATTCTCATGTTCATCCTCTGTAACCATGTTATTGTTAATATTTTCAGAAAATATTTCCAAATCCACAGTGCTTTTTTCCAACTTTCCGGTCAGCACAATGAATGCTTGTCCATTAAGTTTTGGGATTTGACTACATACTTTTCTGTGCCACTCCATCCTGTCAGACATCATATTTTCTGGATGAAAATAAAAATCTAAATATCTTCTTTCTAATGTATTCTTCCCCCAAAAGAGAAATAAATGAACAAATCATCGCTTCTTACTAGTGAAATTCACGTCCTTTCAGTTTTCCAGTACTGATTTTTTGAAATTTAAACTAAAGTAGTTTCCTCTGCCACTCATCCTGACAATAATTTTTTCTCTTTTTCTCTTTTTCGCTTTTTTTTTTTTTTTTTTTTCTTTCAGATGAAACATGAGCATTTACATCTCTTCTTACTAACTACATTATTACCCTATTCCACTGTTTTTAGCACCTTCTAACATGCAAATGTTTTCTCACTGTTTTACCTATTTGAGTATGTAAAGTGAGAAGAACAGTGATCATAGTGTGCCTTTGTATTCAAGTGTCTGTTTGTTCATGCACATGATAACATTTTCCTTTCAGGGTGTGTTTGTGTATTCAATCAAACTATATTGTACGGCAGACGTCAATTCTGACAAAAAGTGAACAATGTGACAAGAAAAAGCCAATTCACAAAGCCTCAAACTAAACTCAGCCAATAACCTACATTGAATTTGACGAAAATCCTTTTTCGCAAAGAAGAGACTTGGCTTCTTCATTCATACAGTAGAAAATAGAACAAAGGCACGATCATGAATTGTTTTTATATAATACCCTTCAAAGATCATATTCTTGAGCATTAATTTAAGCTCTCAGCAAATAAACAGCCAATTGGAGGATTGAACATTCTAGACACTTGCATGAAGGTCACTCAAATCAAACTAACCTAAATACCATAGGCAACCAACCAAAAGTGACATAATCAGAAACAAAGTCACTTAGTTGTAAGTAAATATGCAATTATCACTATCAAATGAAGTGTAATATTAAAATTGCCACTGGGGCATAAAATACCTCTTTCCAACCATTTAACAAGGTTCAGTATTAAAAAGTTTCATAATTACAATACAACAATGCAAAATATTTAGGTCCTAGTTAATTCTGCAGAGCAAGGCAAGCTAGAGGAAAACTAAATATGGCATAACATACCTAGTGACCATATTCCGTATCACCCTTGGCACCATAACAGGAGAATTTTTATTGTTCTCGTGTAGAAAATGCCTGATTCTTTCCATAGCATCAGCTTCTCTCTTGAAGTCAAATTCATACCCGATCTTGAACGATAGAAATGAAAACCAGATTATCATCCAAAAACATGCTCTGATAAAATCTCACACAAAGAAAAAGCCTATATTTACTAAATCAGGAAAGAACTCGACTAACGGTATAAAATTCAACCAACAAATGGCATTGGATATGAGTTCATTTAGCACTGACACAACTTGGAGTTGGACGTATGCAATCAAGGAAATAATGAAAATTATGAAGTTCAATATAACTACAGACCTCTCTTTGAACATTTAAACAATAAATATAACCAAAATAGGAGAAACACTCTGTGAAGCATAATTTTGTTAGCATTGTAGATAAATTGTCACTCATGTAAGGAAAATAGTTTTGATTTCTCTTCTCTAAAAGGATGTACATTACTTCCAAAATGCTAATCATAATAATTAGAGAAAGCAACAATCCTAGAAATCATGATGAATTTGGCAGTAAGAAACAGACTATTTGAGATTCATTTGAATATCTAAAGCACCATGGCCAATTCTAAACATCAGCTAATCCTTTAAAAGCCTATACCAAGGCATCTGACTTGTTATGATATGGGAAATGGAGAGGAACCAAATCTGATTTTGAATTGGCAGAAACTCACCAAGTTACATTAATCAGACTTCATTTTGAAATTTAAACACTTTTCAGAAAATTCTACTTTCTTGTTTTCCGTATTTTTTTATTTTTACTGAATTTTTTAATAGTTTAAGTAATTTTTTTAATTTTTAGACACACTTAACATAAATACACTTAAAAAGTATAATTTCGTGAAAAAAATCTTTAAAAAATGGGCAAATTACACAAATAGTCCCTATAGTTTGGGGCTTGTGTCACTTTGGTCCCTCACTTTTCAATTATGACACATTTGATCCTGAATTTTGAATATTGTTCCAAATAAGGACAATTGAATATATAATTAGATTTTTCAAGAATAAAATTGTTAATTTGATAAAATATAAACTAATTTGACAAAAATAAATGTCAAACAAATATTTTTGAATTTTTAAAAATTATTTCTACCTACTAGAAATAAAATTATGTAAAATTGATAAATCTTTTAGACATTTTTTTTTTTACCAAATTAATTTTTATTATATGTTTGGATGATGATCATGTAAAATTAATTTTAAAAAATTAATCATGTAAATTTTATTAATTTTACATAATTTTATCATTGGTGGATAAAAATAATTTTAAAAAAATTAAAAATATTTTTTTGATATTTATTTTTGTCAAATTAGTTTATATTTTATCAAATTGACTATTTTACCCTTAAAAATCTAATAATATTTTCAATTATTCTTATTTGGAACAAGATTCAAAATTCATGGTCAAATGTGTCACAATTGAAAAGTCAAGGACCAAAGTGACACAAGTCCCAAACTATAGGGACTATTAGTGTAATTAACCCTTAAAAAATTCACTAAATACTAAAAATACAAAAATTTAGTATATTTTTCATATTTTTGTGTATTTATTAATTTTTTAAAATATTTTTTCACAAATATTTTACTTTTTAGATATATCTAAGTAAGGTGCATCTAAAAAAGTTTAAAAATGCTTAAAATTTTAAAAATATTCACTAAAAACACAAAAAACTCAGTTTTTAAAAAATTGAATTCAAAAAACTAAAACTAAAACCAAACACATTGAATAATGTTTTGCATAGAGGCTCATAGCAAGAAATGGAAAGGAACCAAGTTTTTTTTTCAAACCAAGTTTTTTTTTTTTTTTATAAATAAACAAACTTTATTGAGAGAGCATCAAGAAGATGCAAAGAATACAAAGGCACCCCCATACAAAGGAAAAAAACTAACAGCGCCTAACCAATAACATTATTCAAGAAATCTAAGAAAACAAACACATTCAAATCAACCTTCCTCTCCAACCAACTATACAAAACTATTAATAAACGACTCTCTAGCCAAGACACACAATGATGAACCTCTTGAAACGTTCACCGATTCTGTTCCAATCAAACCAACCACAAACATAACGACGCCAGCAACCATACCCGCCGCCAGTGACGACCAACCTGAGCCCCCGTCCAACTCCAAAGCATCTCCATCACCCCCTTCGGCTATATCCAAGCAATCCCAAAGATAGAACAAATAAGCCCTCCACAACTGCGAAGCCATTAAACAATGAAGAAACAAATGATCCACCGACTTCGCATTAGCACAATACATATAACATTGATTCACTATAATATTACCATGCCGAACCAAATTATCAATCGTAAGATTCCGTCCTAAGGCAACCGTCCACAAAAAGAAAGCCATCTTAGACGGAGCTCCCGGCACCCAAATACTCCGCCAAGGAAAGTCCCTCCCCACCTCCCCCACCAAACTCCGATAAAACGACGAGACAGAAAACTGCCCCTTAGCGCCCACACCATTCCACACCAAGACATCCTCCCCCAAACAGAGTGTAAGGGTCTACATAGTACAGAAACTTCTATACTGACATGTCAGAGAGCAACACATCTCCAACAACCCTAAAAACATATAGGATGTCTAGGAATTCCAACAAAATGAATTAGACATCATCATTTGGGCCACTTGGCCAACACTTCACTGATTCTGTCCTTGACAAAAACATAAGGCCAGTGCCAATCAAGGATGAAAAAGACACAATTGAAAATGAGTAAAGTGCAGTTGCAAAGAAAATAATGAGAGTAGTAATATTATAATCATGTGATTACGGATATGATATTATAATCATGTATCTATTTGTGTCCTCATTGTATCCCTTCCTACTGCTTTTGGGTTGAAGTATCTGTTTTTAGTCATGTCTGTGCCCATGTATGTGTCTGTCCTCCATAAGCGATTATCATATAATTGATAGAAAACATTGAAAATATTTAACCAAATTATGGAAAATCTACTAAGTTGTGCTCAGTCAACTCGTCAAATATTTGAAATATCAGAAACCAGAATCATTCAAATAAACTTTGTAGATAATAAAAAAATTATTATATTGAAATAGTGACCAGTTTTACTCATAGAGTAACTTTAAGAATTCAATCTAAAAACTCAAATAGATATATAATCCTACACTCTCCATTCAATAAATAGCACTGTATTGGGCTTATTGATTGAACAACTATTATGTCATCACTCAACCATCATGTACATTATTCAAGTAGCATTTCAAAAGACTGATGGATCTTGTAGTATAATATCCCATCACAAGATAAAAGCAGTAAAGCACATTCAACATTTATCCTCAGTTTTTTTTCCCTCCAATTTTACGTTTTTCCCTTTTCTTTGGCAAGACAAAATGATGATCAGGTTTAATGGCCGTTATGAGCAGAAAGCACAAGTTGTTGCCACAAAATCATTTAAAATACCTGTTTCTCCATTTCCTTCGTTATAGAGAAGAGATCGAATTTGATATCTGTCTTTTGCATGTATAATGCAAAAGCTTGCAGGTTACGAATATCTGTCATCATCAACTCCTGAACACCAGGATGTTGCACCTACATCACCATATCAGTCTAAACCTGTAAAACATATTGGGGAAGCAAAGTTAAAGTTGAAGTATCCTTACCTTGACAACAACATCTCTTTTGTCACCTTTTAATCTCGCTCGGTGCACCTGAATTGAGTATGAAACATAAGTAAGGTGTAACTCTCCGCAAGCATTATTACAAAATTCCATCCTAAATCACTTCACTGTGGAAAGCAACCCCTTAACAAGGTTGAGATGAGGTTTCCTTTTGTCATGTGAAAGTTATGACTGTTTGTGTCATGTCAATTTATAAATAAATGGATAGGAACCAAAATGACCTTGAACTACACAGGTCCTGCTAGGGTTTTGTCTTTTACAAAGACTTCTAATAATGTCTCTTTCTAAATACAGATTCTACAATATATCAATATCAAGTAGCTACAAAAATACCAAACAGTAAAAGTAAAAAAATAATAATAATATAAAAAAAAAAAAAGAGAGGAAAATATTTGCCAGGTCAAGCTCAGTAACACTTGTCAGTAAACAAATTTTCTTCAAACCAATAGGAAGATTTATCTGTGGAACTCAAAAGCATTTTAGTTAAGTTCACAACCAGAGATCTAACTTCATTTTGTTGAATGGCAGGTTTCCATACACATATATGATGCTCTATCACTAGTATCAGAGACAATCAAATTTTCCATAATGCCATTTAAACATCTTTACCTTCAAACCATTGAGTTCTCAGAAATTAAACATTTTTTTTAGCATCCTACTATTCATTTTCATGGTAACATGTCTTAATAACTTAATACCAAACAAACGTATCCACGGATGTTGACAGAAACTCGTGTCTGTTTTCAACTTCATCCATACATTTTATTTTATGCAGAGCTATTCAAAAAATTTAACAATACTCCAGTACTGCCGTGATAGAAGTTCATATATACTCATGACTGGGGGGACTTCTCTAATTATTCTCTAGAAGTAAAATTTCTAAAAATGATTCAAACGACTCATTGAATCTTTGAGCAGGTCAGAGACCTCAGTTACCTGTGCAATAGAAGCAGAACCGAGAGGATTCACTTCAAATCTTTCGAACAATCCATCTACACTTTGACTCGACTCCTTCTCTAGCACCACTCGGATGACATCATATGGGGTTGCAGGGGATTGATCGCACAGCGTAACAAGCCTTCTAACCCATGCAGCTGGGGCCAAGTCAGGCTTCCCAATGATTTGGGCAACCTAAACCAAACCCCATCCCACAAAGTAAATTAATCTCCACCATAAACATCATTAAACAGAAACTATCAATCAATATCAAGTATCACAAGTAACCAAATCAAATATCAAAACAGCCTAAATAGTGAACCCAATTGGAGAATTAAAATAAGAATAGCCAAATTCAATAAATAGTGCATAATTCAACAAATCCCTTGGCATTAATTTATACCCATTCAAAACCCAAAAACGAGCACAAAATCAAAAACCCACATAAGAAATAAAATCATTGATCATACCATGAGAATTAATTAACAAGTCTCTAGAGTACAAAATTAAATATTCAAAACAACCTAAATCATGAAACCCAATTGACGAATTAATAAACAGTGCACAATGCAACCAATCCCTTAGGCATTACACCATTCAAAACCCAAAAACAAAATTGAAGAGCACCAAAGCAAAACCCCACAAAAGAAGTAAATCATTGATTAAACCATGAGAATTGATAACAAATCACTCAAGTACCCAGATTAAATATTGAAAACAGCCTAAATTGCAAAACCCAATTGGAGAACTAAAACAAAGAACAGCCAAATCCAATACATAGTGCAGAATTCAACAAACCCCTTGGGCATTACATGATTCAAAACCCAAAAACGAAGTTGAAAAGCACAAAATCAAAAACCCACATAAGAAGTGAAATCGTTGATTATACCGTGAGAATTAATAACAAGTCTCTTGAGTACCCAAATAAAAAAAACAGCCTAAATCATGAAACCGAATTGGAGAATTAAAGCAAAAAATAGCAAAATCCAATAAACAGTGCACAATTCAACAAACCACTTAGGCATTACACCATGCAAAACTCAGAAAAGAAGTTGAAGAGCACAAAATCAAAAACCCACATAATAAGAAGTGAAATCATTGATTATACCATGAAAATTAACCAGATAAAATATTGAAAAGAGCCTAAATCATGAAACCCAATTGGAGAATTAAAACAAAAATAGCAAAATCCAATAAACAGCGCACAATTCAACAAACGCCTTAGGTACACTACACCATGCAACACCCAGAAAAGAAGTTGAAGAGCACAAAATCAAAAACCCCCATAATAAGAAGTGAAATCATTGATTGTACCTTGAGAAAAAAGCCACCAAGGTCAGAGCACATGTTATATATCTTCTTAGCGGCAAACTCTGTTAGCTCCAGCCCACACTTCACATAGTGAGGAGCCTACTATCCACATGGTGAGGGTGGCACCATGTGCAAAAGGAAGATGGTGGATAGCTAAAAGAAGATGGTGGGGTGCCGCACAACCAAACCCACTCAGTGTGTCTCTTAACCACTCCTCCTCTCTCGTGTATAAATTGAGATTAGTGAGGAGGGATTGATCAGTGAATGCAGTGAGCACACTGAGTGAGAGTGTTATAGAGAGAGTTGTGAGGTGTCACTACTCTAATCTCCCTCTGCGATAATTTTATAGTGATATCTCTCTCGTGACGTACGTAATTGCCGAACCACGTAAATCTCTTGTGTTATTATGTGTAATTAATTTTTGGTGTCTCATAGTCCTAACAAGTGGTATCAGACCTCGTCGGTAGCATTTCAAAACAAAAATAGAGTGATTTTCAAAACTGTCCAGAAATAAGTTGCTCAAAATTCATTTTTAAGTATACCAGCAGCAAAGACTCGACAAGAGGAGAGGCTAAGAAGAGGCTGAATGCGCCCTCATCTGCCATTTGAAGTCCCAGTTTCAGCATTCACTACACGCGCCGTTTCACAACCAGCGCGTCCGCACACACGCAAGCACGTGCCCTCACACACGTGGAAGGAAGAAGACGAGCCGCATAGCAGCCACCTCATCGACACGTCATCACATGTCAGTGCCACGTGTCAGACACGTCATCCCCACGTGTCATACGTTGACCACGCCGTTGACCAAGCCAAGCGGAGCCGTTGACCGCACTAAACCGCTTTGACCGGAGGAATTATCCAGTGCTTTTCAGCTGCACTTGATTCTGTAGATCTGAATCGTCCAAGCTGTTTTGACTCGATCTGAGTCATTCTGAGTCCGTTTTTGATGATCCAATAGTGCTTTCCAACTATTTAGAATATTCCGGACACATCCGTACGGTCAGATTTTGCAAATCATATTTAAAAAATTTGCAGTCTTTAATTTGGCAATCCGAAGTGTTTTTTCGGCTAATTTGACTAGTCCGGACTCAACAGCGAAGCTTGTTTTTCAGACAGAGATCATTTGCTGTAAAAAGAAAGAAGACAATGGAGGAATCTACTTCAACTTTAGGATCCATGATCAAATTGAATCCTTCCAATTATGCAATTTGAAAGTCACGGATGGAAAACATCCTGTATTACAAGAACCTGTTTGACCCTATTTTTGTAAAAGGGGTTAAACCAGAAAAAGTAAAGGATGATGACTGGATAAAGATGAACCGCAAGACTATCGGTTGTATTAGACAATGGATAGACCACAGTGTGTTCTATCATGTTGCCAAGGAGACAGATGCCTATGCTCTTTAGACAATATTAGACAACATGTACCAGTCAAAGACCGCCCGAAACAAAGCCATAGTGATGAGAAGGCTTGTAAATCTGAAGTTGAGGAATGGTGTGTCTGTCACCGAGCACACCAGTGAATTCAAAATTCTGGTTAATCAGCTTGCAACCGTCAAGATGCGCTTGGACGATGAAATGCAAGCCGTACTACTGCTCAGTTCTTTACCGGACAGTTGGGAGACATTGGTGGTTTCTCTCAGCACCTCTGCACCAGAAGGGAAGCTGACCATGAGCATGGTCACAGATGCCATGTACAATGAAGAAATGAGGAGGAAAGACATGGGAGGTAATCAGTCCCATGCTCTTGTCACAAAAGATAGAGGTAGAGAAAGAGGTAAAGGAAGAGGTAGAGGAAGAAGCAAGAATAGAGGCAACTGGAACAACAGGAGTAAATCTAGAGACAACAAAGGTCGAGGTAACTCCAGCTTCACTTGCTTTCACTGTGGCCAGGAGGGTCACATAAAGAGAAACTGCCCAAGCCGGAAAGATGAAGGCCAAAGTAGTAAGTCAAAGAGAGATGAGAACACGACAGCCACAACAACTGATGAAATACTTCTTGCAGTTGGTAAAAAGGAGGATTGCCTTCACGTGGCTGACCACAGCTGTACAGAATGGGTGATAGACACAGCTGCATCCTATCACGCCACTTCCCACAAAGAACTCTTCAGCTTGTATAATGCTGGAGATTTTGGCATTATTCGAATGGGGAATTCTAGCTATTTGAAGATTGTGGGTATTGGCGACATTAGCATTCAAACTAATGTCGGGCACAAGCTGATTCTCAAAGATATGAGGCATGTTCCAAATTTGCGCCTTAATCTTATCTCCGAAAGCGCCCTGGACCGACAGGGCTATATAAGAACATTCGGAAATGGCCGTTGGAAGCTAACATGAGGAGCTTTGACAATCGCCAAAGGAGAGATGTCTTCAACACTGTACAAGAATCAAACGAAAATCTGTCTGGAAAGTCTTAATGCAGCAGAAGACAAGGAGTCACTGGACTTATGGCACAGAAGACTAGCTCAAATGAGTGAGAAGGGATTGCATCTATTGGCAAAGCAATCCAGAATACCCTTATCCAAAGGGAGTGCCTTGAAGCCGTGTGATCATTGCCTTTATGGCAAACAACATTGAGTATCATTCAGTTCGATGAGCAAAAGGAAAACAGAAGTGCTCAATATGGTATACTCAGATGTTTGTGGCCCAATCGAAGTGGAGTCACTTGGCAGCCGCAAGTATTTTCTAACTTTCATTGATGGTGCATCAAGGAAGTTGTGGGTGTATTTCCTAAAGACAAAGGATGAGGTATTTCAGCACTTTCAGGAGTTCCATGCAATGGTGGAAAGAGAGACTGGGAAGAAGTTAAAGTGTCTTGGCACAGACAATGGAGGCGAGTACACTTCCAATGCTTTTGCAGCATATTGTGCCAGCAGAGGTATCCGGCAAGAGACAGCAGTTCCCGGCACCCCATAACACAACGGTGTGGCAGAGAGGATAAACCGCACTATTGTTGAAAGAGTCAAATGCATGCTCAGAATGGCAAAGTTGCCAAAGTCATTCTGGGCTGAAGCCGCCCGTACAGCCTGTTATCTCATCAACAAGTCGCCTTCAGTCCCGTTGAATTTTGCGATACCTAAGGAGGTCTGGTCTAGAAGAAATGTATCATATTCTTACTTGAGAGTCTTCGGGTGTAAAGCATTTGCACACATCTCCAAGGAAAACAGACAGAAGCTTGATGACAAGTCCACTCCATGCATATTTGTGGGCTATTCAGATGCAGCATTTGGGTACAAGTTGTGGGACCCAGAGATGTTGTGTTCCAAGAAAACCAGACAATAGTAGATTTTGAAAAGTCTGCAAAGTCTAGAGATGTCATCACTCCAGACTTGTTCCCATCTCCCAAGCCATCATAAAATGCTAGATGTGATGATGTACAACAAGAAGTGCTAGAGTTACAGGGTCCTATGCCAGAAATTGAGGATCAAGAGAAAAGAGATGAAGACCCGGATGAAGAGAGTGTTGAGCAGGGGGAGCATGTAGCACTTGTGGGCTTTTGGTAAATGTATTTGGACCTTTCATTCTATTTTGGGAACCTTTGGTGTGTTCGTTGGAAGTCCCACATCGGTTACAAGATATTTTTTTTAGGTGGACAAATTTCTACATTTTGTTGGAAGTCCCACATCGGTTGGGAGATACATTTTGAGGTGGACAAACTCCTATATATAGGTGCAAGTGCATAGGGTTAGCTTATCAACTTCTATGGTTCTTTCTTGGTTTGATAAGCCATTATGAACCAAGCTTGAGTTATAAATTTTAGTTGTGCCGAGCTGGATTTTGGCCATAATTCCATTGGGATTTCGGCCATAGTTCCTTCGCCAAAGTTGTGTTATTTCTCGAGGGCTTTGTGGTGTGTGGTGGAGATCGAGTTTCAACTCTTTCCATCTTCTCCGTTTGAGCTTCGAATTCGAGGTAGGGATAACCTACTCCTTTTTATGAGCTTTGTCTTTAAATTTTAGCATTTTGATATGTTGGGGTTGTTGGGTAATTTTGAGAAAGTTTAGGGAATTTTGTGCAATTTTACAAAAGTTGGGGTTTTATTTATAATAAGCCTATATGCATGTTTAGCATAGAGAAATGTTAGAAATGGGAATGTATGGGATTAAAGGGTGTAGTTAAATGATTTATCGCTCACCTAGTTGAAATGTTGATTTTATATTCATTTTGTGCATTTATTTTCTGTTTAGAAATAACTGCCTTGGGCTATCGGTGGAGGATAGTCTTGATTGTTGTTGACAATGCATGATGATTAGGCAAACTAAAACTAATCACTAGAATGTGTCATTAAGTATGACGTTTGAAAGAATACATTAATTCTATGTATTGACTGATGATGTGTACAATAATTGTTTATAGGCATTGTGTTGTGTTGGAGGAGAGAGGTGATGTACTCCACGGTTTGAGGGAAGAGAGGTGATGGACCTCTAAACCGGGTGTTGTGTGGGAGAAGAGAGGTGATGGACTCCGTAGATACAGCTCATATGCTTGTCTATTTGAAGTGTTGATATAGCTCATATGCTCATCTTTGGAAGTGTGATATAGTTCTGATACTTATCAGTTGAAGTATTGATATAGCTCATATGCTTATCTGTTGATGTATTGATATAGCTAGTATGCTTATTTATTGTGAAATGAGGAAATGTTTAATATGAGTTACTGTCTCATGTCGGTTATTTGGTCAGGTTCTGGACTATGGTTCTGAATTGAGAATTGAAAAGAAATAAAAAAATGAAACCGTAATGTGTTAAGAAAGAATGTAAAAGTGTTAACCATCTATCAAATTGTTAATCTTTTAGTCATTGTTCATAGCTGGTTTAGTGTATCTCTACTGGGCTGTTAGCTCACCCTATACGGGAATATCATTTTCAGGTACAGGTAGCATGCCACCTCCAAGGGAATAGCTTGGGAGGCTTAAGGCGGGCAGATTTTATTGTCTTTCTTTCTTTTGATGTATTACATGTGGATTGAAGCCATGGGCTTAATGTGTAATTGAGTTAGTACTCTCTTTTTTGTAACCAAGTGTTAACTTGGAAAGTTGTAAGCCCGTAGGGCATTTATTTGCGGTAAACATGTAATACTTTTCGTAATGAACTACCCTGATGAATAGAAACATATCGATCTTATATATATATCAATGCCTGTCAATAATGTGGGTTTAATGTTATTATTTTGAGGGCGTGACAGAGCAACCCCCTCAACCAGAGGCAATTGGGCCTCAGTTGCGGAGATATGGAAGAGCTGCCGTGCTATCAACCAAATATCCCGCTTCTCAGTATATTCTAATTACTGATGAGGGGGAGCCTGAGAGTTTTTCAGAAGCAAAAAGTCATATAGAGAAAGACTGTTGGATGCAAGCCATGAAGGAGGAGATGAGTTCTTTGCAGAAGAACCACACTTATGAGCTTGTTCCACTTCCAAGAGGCAAGGGAGCCTTGAAAAACAAATGGGTGTATAAATTGAAGAAAGATGGCAACGGTAAAATATTGCAGCATAAAGGTCGCTTGGTGGTCAAAGGTTTTGGGCAGAAGAAGGGAATTGACTTTAATGAGATCTTCTCCCCAGTTGTAAAGATGACTTCCATTTGAGTAGCTCTGGGATTAGCAGCTTGCTTGAATCTAGAAGTAGAACGGATGGATGTCAAAACTGCCTTTCTCCATGGTGATTTGGTGGAAGAGATCTACATGGAGCAACCAGAAGGGTTTGAAGTTAAAGAGAAACAGAATCTAGTCTACAAATTGAAGAAGAGTCTCTATGGCCTGAAGCAGGCACCGAGACACCGGTACAAGAAGTTTAATTCATTCATGGTGGATCACGAGTACACAAGAATAGTAGCAGACCAATGTGTATATTTCCGAAGGCTTTCGAATGGAAACTTCATCATCCTACTGTTGTATGTCGATGATATGATGATCATCGGACATGATATTGCTATAATTAACAAGTTGAAAAAGGACTTGTCGCAGTATTTTGACATGAAGAATTTAGGCCCAGCACAACAGATTTTGGGCATGAAGATTGTTCGTGACAGGAAAGCCAGGAAGATATGGCAGTCACAGGAGAAATATGTTGAACGGGTGATTGAAAAGTTCAACATGAAAGATGCCAAGCCAGTCAGCACACCACTGGCCAACCATTTCAAGGTGACAAAGCGTTCGTGTCCCATGACCAACTCTGAAAGGAAAGAAATAAAGGCAATCCCTTATTCTTCCGCAGTAGGGAGTTTGATGTATGCAATGGTGTGTACCCGGCCAGATATAGCTCACGCAGTTGGTGTTGTGAGCAGATTCCCCGCCAATCCAGGAAATGAGCATTGGAAGGCAGTCAAATAGATTCTTCGATACTTGAAGGGAACTTCAAAGATGTGTTTATGTTTCGGAGGAGCTGAACCAATTTTGAAGAGTTTTACAGGTGCCGATATGGCAGGTGATCTTGATGGTAGAAAGTCTACATCAGGATTTCTATTCACTTTTGCAGGGGGAGCTGTTTCATGGCAGTCCAAACTCCAAAAGTGTGTTGCTTTATCTACAACAGAGGCAGAGTACATTGCTGCCGCAGATGCTGGAAAAGAAATGTTGTGGTTAAAGCGGTTTCTCCAAGAATTGGGTCTACAGCAGGAAGAATGCAAGGTACATTGTAATAGTCAGAGTACAATTGATCTGAGCAAGAATTCCATGTACCATTCACGAACAAAGTACATTGATGTCTGGTATTATTGGATATGAGAAATGATGGAAAAACAGCTAATGAAACTAGTGAAGATTCACACGGACAAGAATCCTTCTGACATGATGACCAAGGGTATCACCAGAGACAAACTAGAAGTTTGCAAGAATTTGACCGAGATGGACTTCAAGTGAAAAGTCAGTTAGCCATGTGGGCATGGAGGGGGAGAATTGTTAGCTCCAGCCCACACTTCACATAGTGAGGAGCCTACTATCCATATGGTGAGGGTGGCACCATGTGCTAAAGGAATATGGTGGATAGCTAAAAGAAGATGGTGGAGTGCCGCACAACCAAACCCACTTAGTGTGTCTCTTAACCACTCATCATCTCTCATGTATAAATTGAGATGAGTGAGGAGGGATTGATCAGTGAATGTAGTGAGCACACTGAGGATACACACAAGAGAATATAATCTGTGAGTGAGAGTGCTATAGAGAGAGTTGTGAGGTGTAAGTACTGTAATCTCCCTTCGGGATAATTCTATAGTGGATATCTCTCCTGTGGACGTAGGCAATTGTCGAACCACGTAAATCTCTTGTGTTATTGTGTGTGATTGATTTATGGTGTCTCATAGTCCTAACAAACTCATGTTGTCTTTCCCACATTGCCTCTTGCTTCGTCACATCTTTCTCGAAACACACTCGAAGCTGAAACACCTAAAAGCACACAACAAACTCAAACAACAACATCAAATTAAAACCCATTGAAATTCGCACTACATACATATATATATATATAGAGAGAGAGAGACAGAGACAGAGAGACCTTGTAACCAGCGTAGATATCAGCGGCTCGAACCCAGAACTGAAAGGAGCATTGCCATGGGCGGACGTGAGTGGAGAAATTCTTTGAGATCAAGAGAAGGCATGGTGTGTGTGTGTGTGTGTGTGTGTGTGTGTGTGTGTGTGTGTGTGTGTTTTGGCGCTATATTTGGATTAGTATTAGCCTCTGTGCGTCTTTGGTTTTGGTGACGCAGGCTCTCTCTCTCTCTCTCACTTCATGGTTCAAAAGTGGTTATTGACATTGGCAATTGTGGCTGAGAAAGCAAAAAAGGCAATGAATTCTTTGAATATTTTAGAAAAATGGTAAATTAACCTCTTTAAACTATTTAGAGAATCTTATTTTAATTCTTTCACAATCAAATAGAGCTGTCATCAAATGAATGAAAATTTTCTTCTTTTATCGAATTTAAATTACTACCGTTAGGCTTAGACATTCTCCTAAATGTCCATTAAAATATTCACTCAAGATTTTTTTTTTCCATGTCCGGACCACTTTTTGAACAATCAAAGATATGAAAAAATTTGATAAAAATTTTAGTTTTAACATTAGAGTGAATAGTATCAGATTAAATTTTTATTCAAATTTAATGAAATTTTTTATTCAGCATTGGGGACGGTCTTAATACTAATTTGCACTTTGTATCTTTTAATTTTATTACATTTAACTTTTGTTATTAGAATTTGTTAAGAATTTTTACATAAGTAGATCATGTGTAAATCACATTACACACAATATTTAAGATAATAATGCACTTATCTAATGATTTTATTTGTATTTTGTCTACTAAAAGAAGAGAGGCAAAGTACAAATGAGATCATCAGATAAGTGTATTATTATTCTCAAAAATCAATAAAAGTGTCATGAATTTCACACACAACCTAATTGCATTTAAATTCATAACAAAATGTTAACGAAGTGTAATAAGATAATACTTTGAAATAGATAACTGATGAGTTTTGACAAATGAATTATAATTTAAGAGGATTTATATACAATGTGTCTATCTAGTGCAGCTTAAATGAGTTATTTATAATTTATTTTAATTTAGAATATAGGCTACAGTTAAAACCTAGTGATGGGGTTGTGCCTTTATAGGCACAGCACTGTATGAGGTGTTTTGTAAATCTATTTTGATAATCTGAGTTGTTCATATTGTAGAGTTCATCGAATATACCATCTAAAAAAAAAAAAATCAAATCAATTAGACATTTATAACTCATAACAAGACTACATTTATGTTTAATATGACAACCGCCTTCTTAATTAAGCAAATTAATTAAATTAATTATGCGCTTATTGTTAATTATGTGATTGTGTAGTGTTAAGTGCTATTGTTATGCCATGTGATTATTTGATTTGTGTTATTGTGGATAGAAAGGTTAGAGTGCATAATAAACCTGTCTGATTCGCTAATTTTAATAAGTTAAAATTAAGAAAATTTGGTAGGAATTAGAGACTAATTTACATTAGTATACTTTAAGTAGTGTAATTAAGAAATTAAATATTATTATTATTTATTATTATTATCATAAAGTATTCTACTCATCTAACCAAAAAAGAGAACTAGTGGGTTTGATAGATATACCACACGTAGAGAAAGAGAGTGAAGGTGCTCTAAGAATAGAACTCAACAAGAAGAGAAGTAAGGGAGAAAGAACTAGGAGAAAGTTAGGAACTTGGCTTGAATTCTCTTCAATCATCAAAAATAGGTAAACTTTTCTTTCCAATTTCTTTAAACTAAAGCTCCTTTACTTACCATCTACTAAGATACAAATGTAATTGAGGAAAATTTACAAGGAATTAGAGGCTTTAGTACATGCAAGCCAAGATAGAAAAGAATTGTGGGAAGTTGGCCTTAAATTCAACATGCATGGCATATTTTATGGACATTTGATTTCATTCATTTAATTTCTTGCATAATCTCCATAAATCTAACAGTTTGGAAAGGATTTTCTCATCAATTTTACAACTTGAAGCTCTGAGATACTTAGTTATGTGTTTATGTTTTTAGTTGAAGTCTTGAGCTTTCAACTTGGCCATTTGAACCTTGTTTACAAGTTTGGGTTTGTGTTTCATAATCAAGACTCAAAGTTAAGCATGTTTATACGAGTTTTTTTGGAATGAATTGCATGAAAATAGGGTTGTTTTTGCAAAGGAACACGCTGCTCAAACATAGCAGAATTCTGACTCATTTCAAACCCAGGCCGCACATGCGGCTAGAGGCACCGCACATGCGGGAGAACCTCCCTTGTTTTTCTTTGCACACTGAAATAAAAGCACCTGCGGGGGCAGGTGCGGTGAAGGTCCCATACGTGCGACTGGGACCCCCGCACGTGCAGCCCTGTTTGGTAAGACTCGACTTGTTTTTCACTTCTATTTTTCACCTCCTGGGCCTCTGATTGTATGGTTTTAAAGTGTTTTCATGATCATCTGCATCTCACAAGTGCATTAGAATGAATAAACAAAATATTAGAATCGAACGAATAAAGACGAATGGTAATTGAGTAAATAAACAATCGAATCAATGGTACTGGCCAAGGATTGAATGTAATTGTATCGTTGTGCTTGAATTTGTTTGGTTAGGTCGGACGCCACATCCTTAGTGCCTTATAGCACGTGTTCCACGGAGCCCACTGTGAGTAACAATGTTGTAAAGATATGTTTAAATTGTATTTATTTTCTTAACGATAAATTATATTGTTTCTAAATAATTACTTTCTATTGATTGAATGATGATCCTCTTTTGAATTATATTCGTGGCATCCATAGCGTATTGTTATTGTTATTGTTATTGATATCGCTATTGTTACAGAGATCTCTGTCAGTTCCAAATCTTAGAACTATTGTTATTGTTTGATGGCTATCAATTGATTGTTCGGTCTTTAAGACCTATTGCATTGTATTGTTGCTATCGGATGTACCACGTATGACATATATGAATATGAATATGATTAAAAATTATTGATCGAATTGAACGATTGATTAACAAAAAGATATTGATTGAAAATGTTCCATGATAATCGATTGTTTCAAAGACTGTAAGGACATCATTCTTAACTTCTTCACACATATGTTATTCACTGGCTTTTAGCTCACAATTTATTATATAAATGTAGGTGAACAAGCACCGGACCAAAGCTAGTGGTACCGACCTGAATCTTTGTTTTGTCGAGCCAGCTATTGTGCTGCATAGCGAGGTTCCGAACCTTAATGTGTCGAGGCTTTTTAGGTGGTTCAAGTCCACTATTTTGTTTTTGCTAAGTGTAAAGAATGTTTAAGACTTTTGTTTATACTGTCCATGATGATGGGATTAATTCCCTAACTTGCATATTCTCTTATATACATGTGTTTTGGCATAGGTGGTTAAGAATATGGCTATGTATATAAAAGTTTATTTTCATACAGGTCCTCACAGCTCGTTGGACATTATCTTATTATTGATTGGTTTCTGCCAGCCCCGTATCATGTATTATTGTCATAAGTGTTAATCAGGCCTTTGATAATCACGGATTACTGGCCGGTTACGATGCTAAACCTATAGGGGCGAGTTTGGATCGTGACAGAGTGGTATCAGAATACGAGTTATACCGCACACACGTGTCCAAATGAGCTATAAGATGTCCTAGAAAAGCAATTGGGGCATTGCATGAACATAAATAAGTGTGTGTGGGCATGTTATGTGTATATGTGCTAACATAAATAAGTAAACCATCTTTCATATGTTTATTATTACCATGTTTTATATAGTGCAATGGAGAATGCAAGGAATATAGATGAACCTGAATCATCTGAAACAAGAATTGCAAGATTGGAAAGGATGGTTGAATTATTGATCGAGGCTTTAAAACAACAACAAAACCAACAGCCCCCGCCTCCTCCTCCGTTGCCAGTGCAGCCTGAACCAAATGTCAATGATGATGTGATTGCTTTAACACAGAAGTTTAATAAAATGAAGCCACCAACATTCTAGGAAGGATTGAACCACTAAAAGCTGAGGCATGGGTCCTCGAAATTGAAAAACTATTTGAAGCGTTCCCGTGTTCCGAGGCGAAAAAATGTTGTTAGCTATTTTTACCTTACAAGAGGAGGCAAGACGATAGTTGATGCTTGTGTGTGAAGATAATAATGCAACGATTTGGCCTCAATTCAAGGAATCATTCTATGATAAATACTTTCCTCAATGTGTTCGTGACCGAATTTGAACAATTGAAGCAGGGTGCCATGTCAGTAGTAGAATATGAAGCTAAATTCACCGAGCTCGCTCGCTATGCACCGCACATGGTAGACACTGATTATAAAAAGGCTAGAAAGTTTGAGGGTGGACTTAATGTGGAGATACTTGATCGGATCAATGTTCTAAAATTACTCAAGTATGTGGACGTCCTAGACCGGGCTATCATAGCTGAGATAAATGTTACAGCATTGAAACAAGCTAAGGCGCCAATGACTGAATGGCGGGGTAAGAGACAAAGTTTCCATTTCAAAAAGGGTCGAAACAACTCATTGAATAAGAAGCAAAATACAAGATCAACAAGCAGTTCTAGCCAAGGCAACAATTCTATACCTCCTTGTCTAGAATGCAGCAAAAGACACAAAGGAGTTTGTTATAGAATTTCTAGGCCATGTTATAAGTGTGGCAAGGTGGGCCACATAGTTAAAGACTGTCCTCTCGCATCTCAAAATTTTACTAGACTTGTAGCAAGTGCTGCAGCATTAACCGCTACACCAAAATCCAATCCTAAAGCTACCAGAAAGGAAACTCTAAGGCAAGGCCGAGTGTTTGCACTTGTACCAGGAGATGTGTAGAATACTGAGATAGTGGTGTCAGGTATACTCCCTATTTGTGCTCAAAATGCTTATATTCTTATTAATTCGGGGTCTACACACTCGTTTGTCTCGCGTGCCTTTTCACGAAAATTAAATAGACCACTAGAACTCATGAACTACTTATTAGCTGTATCTTCACCTGCTGGGGGGTCTATGACTTGTGCTTTTATGTATCTTGCATGTGAGATTGTTATTGGAGATGTGTTTTTATATGTTGATTTTCTACCTCTGAATCTTGATCATTTTGATGTAATTTTGGGAATGAATTGGTTAACCAAATATCATGCCTCCATTGATTATGTAACAAAACAAATTGTTTTTCGTCCACCTGGATTGCCTGAATTTGTATTTAACGGAGTTGGTGTTGTACCTCCCCCATACTTGATTTCATCTATGAAAGCACTCAAATTGATTAAAAATGGGTGTAAAGGGTATTTATGTTGTATCTTGACTGTGTATGCTGATACTAAAACTAATGTGGATAGTATTCCTATAGTCAGAGAATTCCTAGATGTTTTTCCAGATACTTTGCCAGGGGATTTGATTGATAGGGAGATTGAGTTCACTATTGAGGTGATACCGGGTACACAGCCAATTTCCAAAGCTCCATACAGAATGGCACCTACTGAATTGAAAGAGCTGAAAATCCAGTTACAAGAATTGTTGGACAAAAAGTTTATCCATCCTAGTACATCACCGTGGGGTGCTCCAGTATTATTTGTGAAAAAGAAGGATGGTTCATTGAGGTTTTGTATTGATTACCATGAGTTAAATAAGGTGACAGTGAAAAACAAGTACCCGTTGCCTTGCATTGATGATTTGTTTGACCAACTACAAGGTGCTCAAGTCTTTTCCAAAATTGACCTTAGATTCAGATAACATCAATTGAAAGTCAAAGCTGAGGAAATTGAAAAGATTGCTTTCCGAACAAGCTACAGACATTATGAATTTCTTGTTATATCTTTCGGAGTTACTAACACGCCTGCTGTATTTATGGATCTTATGAACAGAATTTTCAAACTATTCCTCGATGAATTTGTGGTTGTATTTATAGATGACATTTTGATTTATTCCAAGAGTAAAGAGGAACATGAACATCATTTAAGAATTGCCTTGCAAACTTTGAGAGAGAAGAAATTGTATGCAAAACTGACAAAGTGTGAATTCTGGCTTGATAGTGTTATGTTTTTGGGGGCATGTGATTAATAAAGATAGCATTTCAGTTGACCCACAGAAAATTGAAGCAGTGGTGAATTGGCCTAGACCGACAAATGTTACCGAAATCTAAAGTTTCTTGGGTTTGGCCGGATATTATCGGAGATTCGTGAAAGATTTTTCCAAAATTTCTTTACCTTTGACTCAGTTGACTCAGAAAGGAGTACCATTTGATTGGATCGATCAGAGAGAATCAGCCTCTCATTAATTGAAGACTCGATTAGTGACTGCACCGATTCTTACCTTACCCTTAGGTATGGATGGATTTACTATTTTTAGTGATGCTTTTTATAAGGGTTTGGGGTGTGTATTGATGCAGAATGGTAAAGTGATAGCATATGCTTCCCGACAACTGAGACCACATGAAAAAAATTTATCCAACACATGATTTAGAGCTTGCCGCAGTAGTATTTGCGACTGAAGATTTGGCGCCACTACTTGTATGGGGCAACATGTGAAGTCTATACAGATCACAAGAGCTTAAAGTACTTCTTTACCCAGAAAGAGTTGAATATGAGACAACGCAGATGGCTAGAATTGATAAAAGATTATGACTTGCAAATTTTGTATCATCCGGGGAAAGCTAACACTGTTGTCGATGCACTTAGTCGGAAATCAATTGGGAATTTGGCTTGTTTACTTACTGGACATAAAGAATTGCTACACGACCTTGAGAAATTTGGAGTTGACATTGTTTTACGTGAGCAAGGTGGGACCTTAGCTGCTATCATCGCCCAACTAGCACTTATTGAGGAAATTAAAGAGAAACAATAACAAGATGAATTTTTTAAGAAGATCATTGACGAACAAGAATCCAAACCAAGGCCAGACATTGTTTTTGAAAATGGTGTATTGAAATTTCAAGGTAGATTATGTGTACCTGTAACAACCCCGACCTCTGATTTACGTAAATTCATGATTAATAATGCTTAATAAGTAATTAAGGTGAAATTTTGCATTTATTACGCGTGTGTTACGTGTTATATGAGTTTCTATCTGTTCTGTGTAGGAATATCTATCTCTGATTTTGTTTTATTTTGTAAATTGAAGGCCTTATCAGCATCCGATTCAGAAATTGACTTGGTATACGTGTTATTTGGAATTTTTAGAACATTATGGTAGATTCGGAACGAATTAAATTAGAATAATTGAAGTCAATTGCTTAGCTTAATTACAAATAACTAGCCTAAACTAATCAAGCATATAAATAGGCCACTTATAGATGGGTAGGCACATTTTCTACCATCATCTTGAACAACAAACGTGTAGAGAGAGAGAGAGACTAGGGAGAAGGCTTCAAACAAAGGAATTTGCTAGAGAATTAAGGGGAATTGAAGAATTTGAACAAGAACTCACTAGAATTCAAGGAATTGAGAACCTAAGGTAAGAAATCAAGCCTTTAGTTCTGTACTTAGGGTACTTAGCACATGAATTCAAAGAATTAAGTTGTGTAATACTAGAATTGAGCTAAAATGAAAGAATATATGCCATACCATGCATGCATATCTATATCATGGCATCTTGAGGAAGTTTTCAAAGAATTCTCACATGCATGTTATCATTCTACCTTTGTTTTGAGAATTCATCTCATTTTCCATCAATTTATCTCATTTGATCATGTTTTGAAGGCTTTAAACTTACACTTTTACATGCATGATGTATAATGTTATGTTTTCAAATATTTGGGTTTCATTTTGGATAATTGGCATACTTTTGGACCTTGATTTCATGAAATGATCTTCAATTCTTTATGTTTTCCAAGTTTAGACTTATTTTCTCAAGTTTTGGGGCCCAAAGGTTGAGTTTAATGGCTTTGAATTCAAGTTTGGAGCTTGGGAGTGCAATCTAGAAATTCTAGATTCTGCACTTCCGCTCGAGCGTCAGAATCTGCGCTCGAGCGGACACTCTGTGATCTTGCATTTCCACTCGAGCAACCTGAAGTCCACTCGAGCGTGAAATGCATGCTCCCAGAAGTTGCATGTTTTGCAGACCGCTCGAGCGGTAAGAGTTGCGCTCGAGCGAGGGCATGAGTCTCCTGCTTGAGCGAGAGTCGAGCGGCCATCGAGCGGAGATTCCACCTAACCAGTACTTTTGTAAAGTTTACAGAGCACTTGAGCCAAGGAAGTGGCGCTCGAGCAGCCCCTCACATGTTTGCATGTCCGCTCGAGCGAGAGAAATTGCGCTCGAGCGTGACCCCTGTTTCCAGTAAGTTTTATTAAATATGTTAAAGTGCATTTTAGCATCCACAACGCATTCTAGGCATTCCTAGGCCATGCTCAATAAGAGGTTAAGACCTAGAAACACACTAAGAATGAAACAAAAGAGATTAAGTACCGACCGAGTATGTGTTTCATTATGTGTTTCTGCTGTGTGTATGTAAGTCACGTGCCCCAAGTTATCTGATTTGTTTGTTCTGCAAGTGGAGCCATCTGTGAGTAATAACTTAGTAAAGCTATGTTTAACTTTAATTATTTTCTGAATGATATGAATTAAGATCTGTTTTATGCAATGTTATATTCCGTACAATGAATGATGGTCCAAGTTTCTAAAATGTAATCGTGGCATCCTTAGCACAAGGCCCTAGCCCTAGCCCGGGGGTAATAATACCGTGGTTCAAGCAAGTTACAAGTTTCCCGGTACCGGAGGTTCCTTTTAAGGAACTAATAAGCATGATAACGCTAATGGATGTACCATGTATGATTAAACATGAACTTTAATTTCTGTATGAAGTGTGAACAAGAACATGATTATAAATCTATATCTGATATGAACTCTGATTTATGAATCTGATGTGGACATCGTTCATTTAAACCCTTTACTCTGTTATTATTCACTAGGCTTCCGCTCACTATTTATTTTATGTATGTAGGTGAGCAAGCGCGTGACCAAGCTTAAGCCAACTGTTGTGCCTCCCAGGGAGGTTCCTTTTTTAAGAAGCCAAGTTTTGTAAACCTGATAAGAATGTTTTCGCTGTTTGTTTTGCTTATCTATATATAGAGACAAGTTTCCCTTTTTGGTTACATCTGTGTATGTGGGTGACGTAAGACTATTGTGTTATGACATATATATATATATTTGAAAATTTCTGTCTCATATACGTTATCACAGCTCTATGGACAATGTATGTTTCTATAATTGCTTCCGCAGCCCCTTATTATATGTCATTTTGTTAAGAGGCCTTTGGTAATCCAAGGATTACTAGCCGGTTACGATGCTAAACCTATAAGGACGGGTTTGGGTCATGACAGTACCAAATGATTCGAATTGAAAAAGCGAGTTTTGCAAGAAGCCCACAGTATAAGACTTTCTATCCACCCAGGGAATACAAAAATGTACCAAGACTTAAAGCTTAATTTCTGGTGGCCGAGAATGAAGAAAAAAATTGCTGAGTTTGTGTCAAAATGCCTACATTGCCAACAAGTCAAAGCTGAGCATCAACAACCCGCGGGATTGCTTCAACCACTGCCAATATCGGAGTGGAAATGTGAGCATATTACCATGGATTTCATTGTTGGACTACCTAGCTCCAATAGATGTATGGATTCAATTTTGGTTATTGTTGACCATTTGACTAAGTCTGCTCATTTCTTACCTATCAAAACAATTTATAATGCGGATAAGTTGGCTACAATTTACATTAATGAGATTGTTAGAATGCATGGAGTGCCTGTATCCATTGTTTCTGATAGGGACTCGAAGTTCACATCAAGATTTTGGCGAAGTCTACAAATAGCATTGGGTACTAAATTGAGATTGAGCAGTTGTGGACTCGCCTTTTTCTCTTGCCTCCCGCCTTTCAGAAAAGGGGTTTGAAATGAAAAGGTCTCACAGTTGGGACTCTTGTCGTGGTTCTGAATCTAGTCCCACAAGTGCAATGTGAAACTGATAAACACCAAAGAGTCCAATCCAGTAAATCTTTTTGGAAAATCGATTTTAAATCAAATATTTAAATCAAATAATGCTAAAATTGGACTACTTTGCCAGATTATAGAATCGCTACCTAAATATTTTTATTTTTGGAGAAATTTAGGAAACCCTGACTCGTGCCAAAGGCCACGTGTCCGTCATCACCAAAGTTGTCTCGGCTCAGGAACTTAGGTACGAAGGGGGAAGGTCATGAAATGAGCACCCCCGCTCGCCCGATCAAAGATCGGCCTCTACTAATCATGATATGAGATTTTAAAAACCTTATGTGTTTTTATTTCGGTTATTAGCTAACCTTACTATGTGATGCGCACGTATACAAGTATAGACTACATCGCAAGAATTGGAACATTTCAAGTCATGTTTGTTTGCAAAAATTGTTTGAATTTGCCACTCTCAAGTGGGCTTAAAAGATGCGGATTTGCCACCTCAAGTGGGCTTAAAACATGATTTGCCACTCTGAAGTGGGCTTAAAACATTCATTCATCGAATTGTTCCAATTCAAACAACAGGCCTTCATCCACAAGCATTCATGCAGTTTAGCAAGTAAGCACATAGCTTCATGACAAGCATGCTAATCATGGAAATATGGCAATCACACTTATGTAAGCATGCTAAAGCATAAAACTCACCGAGTACTCCAAGCCAAAACAAAAACTAAGTTAGAAAAATGCATGATTCTTAACTATGTTAGATGACTAATGCAACACATGCAATATGAAATTAATAGGCTCGACTACTAAATCATGGTATTTGCAACACTTTGATAGCATGCTTTGAAACACGTATTCGAATAAGTATTGAATTGACAATGCAGTTTAAATGATGCGCCGAGCGGTTAAGTAAAAGGGAGAAAGACGCGGGGTTGGAAAACATACACACATACGCACACTTATTACAAATTTACAACATCATGCCCTCACGAAGGAGGGTCCGAATGAATATCTAACTAGCTACGCTAATTAAGCTAAGCTATTACAAACCAAAATTAATTAACTATTCTAAGCTAATTATTACAACAATTGAAACAAATTAACTAACTATTCTAAGCTAGTTAAATATTACAAACCGGAATTGAAGAATTAGTTACACTAACTAATTAAGTACAACATTTGAATTAACTAGTTATTCTAAACTAACTAAAGCAATTAAATGGCTTTGAGGGTGAGGGACGCATGCATGCTTGGTTGCTCCACCCGAAAATGCCACCGCCTTGCCATCAGATGCCTCTGTTTGCACTCGTTTGATCACTGAAAATTGTGCCAACTCCCAGAATGCCTCTGCTCCAACTCAGGAGAACATTTGTGCAATTTTTCATTGGTGGCCGGTTAGCTACAAAAGGTGGCCGTCGGCTACTGCAAGTGGCCGTCGGCCATTACTTCTGGCCGGTCGGCCACCTCTGCCCCGAACTTCTTCTTTTGCTGCAATAGAGAGGAAACAGAGGCAAAGCAATGTATTTTCAAGGTTTGTGTGCATTGCTACTCTCCTTGTCATTACACAAGTTCAAAGGATTATAACTCTCGGCCCTCAAACCATCAACCAGGCATTTTTAATGCATGATGGCTAAGGAGCTGAGCTTGCATAAGTTAATGAATGCAAAACAAGACTCGACAAAACCACAACCCTATCATGTATGATCAAGGGTGATAGTGACCAAGAAAAGTGGCACGTTTCATCACTTTAAGTATGAAACGTCCCATTTTTCTCATGTTTAAATTAACGTCCGATCCGAACACATGCAATGCAACACAAAGATACTGAATCTTGCCTCTTTTACTTTGTTCATTTTGTTTACACATTTTAACTTACCAATCCATTCTTTAATTGATTAAGTCCAAGATGAGTGTCCTCTAATGGAAAAAGGGCTTAAACCACAAGTACCTTGAGCATGAAAGAGAGCTCAGGCCGTTGGTAATGAACTCCCGAAGGAATTAAACCATTAGGCATGAGGGTCTCAATTTCACACTCAAGCCAACAAAGGGGTTCAAAGCCACCTTCAAAATAAATGAAAGAGTGAAGAAAAGAGGGAGATTGCAAAGATTTCAGTGCTAAAATGAAGTGCAAAATGACTCTAAAACATACAAGCAACTCATGCAATTCATGCTAAAAAGCCTAAAACATTAAGCTAGTGAAGCCTCTTTACATTACAACCACACAATACAAGACTCAAAAGGTACAAACACTTCAAAACAGCCCTAAAACAGCCTAAAAGGAGTCCTAAAACATGTTTGAAGTAAGCTAAAAATAGCTAGAATAAGAAGCCAAAACATAGCACAAGTTAAACTATTAAGCACAATTGCACTACAAGCATACAAAGCGAGCCTCAAGTACTCCAAACAACCCAAAACAGAGCTGAAACATGCCAAAATAAAGCCTACAACATGCTTGAATTAAGCTAGGCTAAGCTAGAAAATCATGCTAACATGTGAAGCAACCTAGGCATGGAAGCAAGACACAAAGAGGGGAGGCTAACCCTCCCATTTTGGACTTCAAAAGTTGATTTTTACCACTAAAATAACTCTGATTTTCAGTGGTTAAAAGGGCCAAGAAGTTTGATTTAAAGGTGGTAAGAAATGGCACAAAAGGCTTCACAAACCAAGGAACAAAAAAGGGGGGAACAACCCCCTAACCCATAAAGACTTAAACCACCATTTTCAAGCCTCAAAAACATAGTTTTATATACCTCAAAATCAGCATTAAAACAGTTCAAAAGGAAGGTAAAACAAGCTATGCAAGACAAGTTCTAAAGATGAGTCTTATACCTCTTAAAGCATAATACAATTTTAGGCAACAAAACCAAGCAAAATCCCTTTCAAGAGCTCCAAGAAGACCTCCTAGAACCTCAGCTCCAAGGTAGTCAAGTTTGATCAAGGGTCTATGTGCAAAAGTGTATAGAAAGCTAATTACAAAGCACAAAATAAGAAAAGAGAGAGAGAGAGAGAAATTTGATTCAAATTTTGTAACCCCCAAAATGGGGGAGAACACCCCCTATATATAGAAAATCAAGATTCAAGCTTGTATTCATCCCTCCATACACGTGTATGGTGATGCACTTCAATGAACAACAGCTGGCACAGCTGGCAAACAAATATCTAAAAAAGGAGACAAATGGCTGTCAGCCACTTTAAGTGGCCGTCGGCCACTCTAAGTAGCCAACTGGCCACTTCAAGTGGTCGTCGGCCACCAAAAGTAGCTGACAAGAACAAAAAGTGGCCGACAAGGCCAAAAACTGGCCAACAAAGTCCCTCCCCCTCCCAGGCAAGAGGCAACAAGGTTTGGCCCAAAAACAAGCACAAAACAAATAAGTTTAGAGGCTTAAAGACAAGGCATTCCGCCGAAGACTTCGGGTGCTCAAAACGAGCACAAACAAGCACAATCATCAAGTGCACAAACGATGACATCCGAATCTTGAGGTCGGTCAAAAATGGGGTGTTTACAGCAATGCATACCATCCACAGACCGATGGCCAGTCAGAAAGAACAATTCAAACTCTGGAGGACATGTTGCATATGTGTGTGCTTGATTTTCAAGGGAATTGGAAAGCTCACTTGTCTCTAGCTGAATTTGCCTATAATAACAATTTCCATTCGAGCATTGGTATGGCGTCTTTCGAAGCATTATATGGCAGAAAATGTCGGTCTCTTATTTGTTGGGCTGAAGTTGGAGATGGGCCTTTACTTGGGCCTGAAATTGTACATGAAACAACGGAAAAGGTGAAGTTAATTCAACAAAGATTGAAAACCGCGCAAAGGTGACAGAAAAGTTACGTGGCTGTTCGAAAATGAGACAGGGGAATATGAAGTGGGTGATCATGTTTTTATTAAGGTGACACCAGTGAAAGGACAGACTCATTTTGGAACCAAGGGCAAGTTAATACCGAGATATGTTGGGCCGTATGAAATCATTGAAAAGACTAATCCGGTGGCATATCAGGTAGCACTTCCTCCCGAAGTGGAACATATGCATAATGTCTTTCATGTTTCGATGTTGCGGGATTATCTTCGAGATCCTTTTCATGTTATTGAGCCTACTCATGTGGTATTGAGTGATGACTACACTTATGAAGAACGACCTATTCAAATTGTAAACCGACGAATTAAGAAGTTGAGAAATAAAGAAATCTCGTTGGTGAAAGTAGATTGGCAAAATCATGGTGGTGTCTATGCAACTTGGGAAAGAGGAAAGAGAGGATGATATAAAGAAAAGATATCTGGACCTATTTCCACTTGATCCTATATTCTTTCTGAAGGAAGGTAATTGAGTTTGGAGGACCAAACGCCCTGAGAGGGAGAGGATATGACAATCGCCGCCTTAATTAAGCAAATTAATTAAATTAATTATGCACTTATTATTAATTATGTGATTGTGTAGTGTTAAGTGCTATTGTTATGCCATGTGATTATTTGATTTGTGTTATTGTGGATAGAAGGGTTAGAGTGCATAATAAACCTGTCTGATTCGCTAATTTTAATAAGTTAAAATTAAGAAAATTGGAAAGGAATTAGAGCCTAATTCGCATTAGTATACTTTAAGTAGTGTAATTAAGAAATGAATTATTATTATTATTTATTATTATTATCATAAAGTATTCTACTCATCTGACCAAAGAAGAGAACTAGTGGGCTTGATAGATATACCACAGAGAGAGAGAGAGAGAGAGAGAGAGAGAGAGAGAGAGTGAGTGAGTGAAGGTGCTCTAAGTATAGAACTCAACAAGAAGAGAAGTAAGGAGAAAGAACTAGGAGAAAGTTAGGAACTTGGCTTGAATTCTCTTCAATCATCAAAAATACGTAAACTTTTCTTTCCAATTTCTTAAAACTAAAGCTCCTTTACTTACCATCTTCTAAGATACAAATGTAATTGAGGAAAATTTACAAGGAATTAGAGGCTTTAGTACATGCAAGCCAAGATAGAAAAGAATTGTGGGAAGTTGGTCTTAAATTCAACATGCATGGCATATTTCATGGACATTTGATTTCATTCATTTAATTTCTTGCATAATCTCCATAAGTCTAACAGTTTGGAAAGGATTTTTTCATCAATTTTACAACTTGAAGCTTTGAGATACTTAGTTATGTGTTTATGTTTTTAGTTAAAGTCTTGAGCTTTTCAACTTGGCCATTTGAACCTTGTTTACAAGTTTGGGTTTGTGTTTCATAATCAAGACTTAAAGTTAAGCATGTTTATATGAGTTTTTGGGAATGAATTGCATGAAGATAGGGTTGTTTTTGCAAAGGAACACGCTGCTCAAACAAAGCAGAATTTGGACTCATTTCAAACCCAGGTCGCACGTGCGGCTAGAGGCATCGCACGTGAGGGAGAACCTCCCCTGTTTTTCTTTGCACACTGAAATAAAAGCACCTGCGGGGGCAGGTGCAGTGAAGGTCCCGCACGTACGGCTGGGACCTCCGCACGTGCGGCCCTATTTGGTAAGACCTGGCTTGTTTTTTGCTCCTCTTTTTCACCTCTCGGGCCTCCGATTGCATGGTTTTAAAGTGTTTTCATGATCATTTGCATCTCACAAGTGCATTAAAATGAATAAACGAAAGATTAGAATCGAATGAATAAAGATGAATGGTAATTGAGTAAATAAACAATCGAATCAATGGTATTGGCCAAGGATTGAATGTAATTGTATTGTTGTGCTTGAATTTGTTTGGTTAGGTCGAACGCCGCATCCTTAGTGCCTTATAGCACATGTTCCACGGAGGCCACTGTGAGTAACAATGTTGTAAAGATATGTTTAAATTGTATTTATTTTCTGAACGATAAACTATATTGTTTCTAAATAATTACTTTCTATCGATTGAATGATGATCCTCTTTTGAATTGTATTCGTGGCATCCATAACGTATTGTTATTGTTATTGTTATCGCTATTGTTACAGAGATCTCTGTCAGTTCCAAATCTTGGAACTATTGTTATTGTTTGATGGTCATCAATTGATTGTTCGGTCTTTAAGACCTATTGCATTGAATTGTTGCTATCGAATGTACCACGTATGACTTATATGAATATGAATATGATTAAAATGATTGATCGAATTGAACGATTGATTGACAAAAAGATATTGATTGAAAATGTTCCATGATAATCGATTGTTTCAAAGACTATAAGGACATCATTCTTAACCTCTTTACACATGTTATTCACTGGCCTTTAGCTCACAGTTTATTATATATATGTAGGTGAACGAGCACCGGACCAAAGCTAGTGGCGCCGACCCGAATCTTTGTTTTGTCAAGCCAGCTATTGTGCCTCATAGCAAGGTTCCGAGCCTTAATGTGTCGAGGCTTTTCGAGTGGTTCAAGTCCACTCTTTTGTTTTTGCTAAGTGTAAAGAATGTTTAAGACTTTTGTTATACTATCCATGAAGATGGGATTAATTCCCTAACTTGCATATTCTCTTATATACATGTGTTTTGGCATAAGTGGTTAAGAATATGGCTATGTATATAAAAGTTTATTTTCATACAGGTCCTCACAGCTTGTTGGACATTATCTTATTATTGATTGGCTTCCACCAGCCCCGTATCATGTATTATTGTCATTAGTGTTAATCAGGCCTTTGGTAATCACGGATTACTAGCCAATTACGATGCTAAACCTATAGGGGCGAATTTGGGTCGTGACATTTAAAAAAACAAACTATTAACATAATTTTGATAAATTTTTAAAAACTAATTATGGTCCGATCATAAGTCTATGCATATCCGATTAACCTCATTTTTTAAATGAATAATGGGGTGTTTTCGAAAGATGGTAAAAAGCTGGCTTTTGACTTTTTACCAAGCTTTTTGGCTTTTTTGGAAAGTGATTTGGGAAGTTGGTAAATAGCTACTTTTTTACTTTTTTGTATAATATTTATTTATGGTGTCACATCACATTAAAATGACCAAAATACCCCACTAAACTTAGGAAATTTACTTCTTAACCCATGTGGTTGTTTGAACAATGATGTAATTTCATAGAGGACAGTTACGTAAATTCACCACTTGCGTTTTTGGCCCTTCCCAAATCAACCTACTTGCTTTTTTATGCTGTCACTTGCGTTTTTGGAATGCTGCAAAACGCAGCTTGTTGCTCACTTTCCAAATGGACACAATATATTCGATGAATCCTATAATATGAACAATTTAAATTATTAAAATAAAATCGAAATAAATCTCAATCGGGGCGTCACAGTGGTTGTTGTGAAAGCAGCCTCCTTTGTCCCACTGTTTAGTACAATTTTGTTTACAACTTAATGCTAAAAATAGTTTAAATAAATTTTAAGAAGTTGATTATTTAGAAACTGGAATGGGATGTTTTTAATATTAATGTTTTGATTCATATAACACTTAAAATATTAAAAAAAAATCATTGAAAACATTAAAATATGAAAAATAAAAAAATAAAATTTTTTGAAAATTGTTTTCTAAAAACCAGAACGAAACAAGTTAATTAATTTTTTTTATACTAAAATATATATTTTAACTTATTTATCATTGTATATTCATACCATTTGCATTAATTTTTGTCATTTTAATCAACCTAAAAAGGATTGTTGGTATAATTATTAAATTTCAAGATAAGTCAATTAATTTACCTATAATGACCGTGAAAAGTTAATCAAAATTTTATCTTGAAATTAATGTATAAGGTGTAAATTTAAAACTAATTATAGATCATACATAGAATAAATTTTATCTACATATTAAATAACAATAAATTATAAATTATAAATTAAATTTAACATATAATTTATGAATACTAGATAATGACAACCATGTAGTCATTGTAGAAGATAAGTAAGAAAATAATATAGATAATTATTTTTATTCTTATAAACGCCCACTTTTCAAAGACATAATAAAAATTTAAGGGTTTTTTTAAATAAAATTTTAACTAGATAGGTTTTTTTACTAATTTATAATATTTATGGACTTATATTTTATTTTTGTAATATTTTCAAGGACTAAATAGGTTTGAATAAATACTTTAGGAATTTAATGAATTTAATCGATAGTTTAGAAGTTAAATACACTTTGAGTTGATTCATAGTAGTTAAAGTGGATATTTTGACAAAAATGAATTTGTCTAGTCTATTAAAGAATTAACTTTTAAACTACAATCAAATGAGAATTTGGATCGTCTGTAGTGTATTCTATAATATCTCAAAATGACATCATTTTGGGATAAATTATACTTTTTAAAAAATTATTGAACAAAACTTGCCCCTGTATTATTTTTGGGGAGAAATAAAAAAAAAATTAAATAAATAAATAATATGGGGGTTTACTCACTCTAAAGTCTCAAGTTTGAAACCTCCTAAGTGCAAACAATTTATTGGAACCAATCTAGATGGGATTTTGCCTTAGCTTTAATTGGAAACTCCGCTAGTACTAGACCAATTAATCACCAATTAATAAAGTCCAATGGACTGGATATCGAATTATAAAAAATATATATAATGCAATGAATCCCTTCATACATAGCTCCCTTCTAGGGCTACAAATAAGTCGAACCGAGTTAAGTCGAGTTTTTGAGTGTCCAAGCTTGTTTATTAAAATAAGCTCAAATAATCGAGCTCGAGCTCGGCTTGTCAAATATTTAATGAACTCAAGCTCGGTTTGAGCTGACTCGATTACATAAACGAGCCAAGTTTGAGCTTAAAAAAAAAACACTTAAAGTAATTTACTTACTAAAGATAAAAATATAAAATTATGAGTAAAATATACACTAATACTTATATTAATAACAAATTTCATCAATCAAATATGTAAATTTATACAAATACCAAACATAAGAGAAAAATAAAATAGATTATTGACAATTTATTTGATATCTTATTAAAAATAAATATTAATTTATTCATTTTTTTGTTCACTAGTCTTATCAAGTCAAGTTTAGAGTTACTCGAGCTCGGGTCGATTAATAAATGAGCCTAAAAATCGAAATCAAGCTCATTTATTTAGAGCTTGTTTGGCTAGAACTTTTTGGTTAAAAAAACACAAAAGACAAAATAAGCTAAATAAGTCAATAAAATAAAATGTCACGTCTAAACAACAATCATTTTACTTTTTCTCTCACAAAAATCAAAAAAGCCAAACCAAATAAACTTTTAGTCCCAAGCTAAAGGGTTGTTTTGAAAAGATAGTTAAAAGTTGACTTTTTGATTTTTCTTTTTGATTTTTTAAAAACGTATAAAAAATATGAGGGATAATGTGACCTAAAATTGATTAAAAGTTAAAAGATGACCTTTGATCAACTTCTTAAAATAACCCAAAATAGTTTTTAAAAAAAAACCAAAAAACTATCCAAAAAAAACCAATTTCCAAACGACTTAGGCCTCGTTTGGGAACAAGCCTTTTTAGCAATATTTTGATTTTTTAGCTAAAATATGAGGTAAAAAAACTAATATATCTAGAATGATTTTTAATTTTTTACGAAAATATCTGCAAAAAATAAAAAGAAAAGTAAATCTTTAACCTTTTGGTATAAATTATAAAATTTTTAATTTTTTAAATAATTTTTTGACTTTTGAGACTAAAACTATTATATGCCAAACAAGACCTTTGTAAACTAGACAAGCAAAAACCTATTTATTAAGAGCATCCGCATCAGTCTCAACAAATTTTGAGTCAAATTATAACCCAAAATTCACTTTTGTTATTTTAGCTAGTCACCTTTTTAGTACTTACTGCGTCAAACTCTCTATTTTAACTCAATCTTATTAAAATATTAATTTCTTATTGTATTTGTTATTATTTACATTTTTATTAAATTGATGAAATGCTACCCAAATAATTCTTAAAAATGCAAAAAATAAAAATAAAAAATAAATTGCCGTTGACCGGTTGACCGGCTAGTCGACCGGTTAGGTTAATTTTGGACATTTTTTTTTTTCTGCTACAGGCACTCACGGGACATCTAATAGGATATCCGGGAGGACATCTGGGTGGATGACTGGTTTAAAGATTTTGGCTCAGTTTTGCTCCAAAAAATATAATAAAAAATCATGTAGCTAATGAACAGTGGCTCAACAAAGTTGTTGAGGTACTGTAGCAAATTTAACAAAAAGTTAATTTAGAAAAAAATTGTTGAGACTGATAGAAAACAAATTTTTTATTTTAGCTAGTCACCTTTTTAGTACTCACTATGCATCAAACTTTCTATTCTAACTCAATCTTATTAAAATATTAATTTCTTATTATATTTGTTATTCTTTATTTTTTTTATAAATTGATGAGATGCTATCCAAACAATTCTTAAAAATGCGAAAAAAAAATAAAAAATAAAAATTAAATAGTAAAAAAAATTGCCGTTGACCGATTGACCGGTTGGTCGGCCGGTTAGGTTAATTTTGAGAATTTTTTTTCTTCTACTACAGGCACTCACAGGACATCCGATAGGATATCCAAGAGGACATCTGGGTGGACGACCGGTTTAAAGATTTTAGCCCAATTTTGCTCTAGAAAATATAATAAAAAATCATATAACTAATGAACAATGACTCAATAAAGTTGTTGAGGTATTATAGCAAATTTAACAAAAAATTAATTTAAAAAAAATTTATTGAAACTGATCAAAAATAAATTTGATACAGATACTCCCTACAATAACTTTAAAACTATTGTAGAGAATTTGATGCAAATGCTGACAAGTCTATTCATTCCCAGCTCTACTCCCTCTCATGCAGGCAAGGCAAGGACTAAAAGAAATGAGCACCCCCTATTACTCCCTACAAAGAGTCCCCCACTGTACTGATAATGACAGTCAACTTTTGGTGTAGCAACGTGGAGCCAACTCTGTTAGAGTCCGGATTCTCGGCCGCGTAACCCAGCAGCCGTTCCCAGCAGCCCCCAAAACGACGTCGTTTTGGGGGCTTTTTTGATTTTTTTGAATTTTTTTTTCTTTTCTTCTTCCTCGTTCGAACCAGAGGGGGGGAGGGAGAGAGAGAGGGAGAGGGGAGGGGAGGGAGAGAGAGGGGAAGGGAGAAGAAGAGGGACCGCCGGTGGGCCGGACTGGAGGGGGCCATAATCACCGGGGGAGGAGGAGGAGGCTGAGGCGGGCCGGAGGCGGAGGCCACGGCGGTGCACTGCTGCGACGAGCTGGATGGCCTGCGACGCCGAGCTGGACGGCCTGCGACGCCGAGCTGGACGGCTGGCGAGCTCGATGACCTGCGACGGCGAGCTCGGCCCGAGCAGCCATGGCGGCGAGCTCGCCCTGAGCAGCCATGGCGGCGAGCTCCCCTCCCCTCCCCGTCTGGTTCTGCGAAGAGGAAAAGAAAAAAAAAAAAATGGAAAAACCCCCCAAAACGACGTCGTTTTGGGGGGCTGCTGGGAACCGCCGCCCAGAAGGGCGGCCGAGGATCCAAATTCACTCTGTTAGACTATCACTGTTGTTGCATTTTACCCAAATATTTTTGGGAATATTATTTCTATAAAAATAATTATAAATTAATAAAAAAATTATCAACATTAAAAATTAAAGTTATACATTTTTCAATAATTATGTAATTATTTTTCTGATACAACACTGTAATGTAATTCTCTCAATATTTTTCATGTTAAGTTGATAGTAATCATAACCATGTACAAATAAAATTTATATACAAAATATTTATTTAAAATAATGTAATTTTAGATCTTATCAGTTTAAATAAAATGTTATCAATGTTTAGTCTCATGACTTTTTAGGTAACTCAAACGATCGTGTTGACTATGTTCTTAAGTGAAGATTCAGATTAATTTGTCTCTTAATGGTGGGTATGAACTGTTAAGTTAGTTTTCTTTTTTCAAACATGAAATTGTCATAAATTTAATTTACATATCCATTGTCGATAAAAACATATTTTTAGAATATACTCGTCAAAATCTATAAAATAAAATTAATATTCAATATGAAATTGTGTAAGAAGAAATTGAGAAATTTCACAGTTATGAAAGGAGATTTCTCAATTTTTTAGAACCCTAAAATTTCATAACTTGTGCGGTCTAAGTAACTGCAAAATTTCACACTTGTTATGTAGAAAAAATGAAATTTTACTTTTGTGTAAAAATTGAAATTTTATAATAAAAAAAAAATGATTCTTTAGATATTTAAAAAATTACGAAATTTCTTGATTTCTATGTCTGAGAAACTCCAAAATTTCCCCGTCACAATTTTGTATAAAAATTGTAAATTTTAGTTACATGATAAAGTTCACTGTTTTTAAAAGTTGCAATTTTTCTCAATTTTTTAAAAAGCAATGTTAGGGACTTCAAATAAATTATCAAAATTTCTACATAATACTCACATAAGTATGCCACATCCATGTGAATATTGTGTAGAATATTTGATAATTCTTTTGGAGTTTAGCATTTTTATTTTTAAAAATGCAAAAATTTGCAATTTTATAAAACTAATTTTTTTTAGTTTTTTTTAATTCTATATTAAATATTTTTTTATATAAAACTCCTCAAATATGTGTCAAGATAATTTTTTTTTTTTCTAAAAAAAAACAGAATTTGTGAAAGAAATGAATATAATTTTTAAATTATTTATTAAAAAAACTATCTCACACATCATTTAACTTGTTTATGCATACCTTACTTTTTTAACAAGGATGTTTGAATCAAAATGTGATGCAATGAGTTTACAAAATGGGATAATTTCATTTCGAAAAATGTTAGAAACCCACCCTTATGAACTCATAACTTATCCTGAATGTGTTTGTGTGGTAGAGATTAAATTGATGAAGTATGAAGTCGATGAGTAAAATAAATTTGAACCATTAATTTTTTTTCTGAGTAAATTCTATGTTGATAAGGGTGGATTTGTAGTGTTATTGTTTCATTTCATTGTATATTTATAAAAATATTTTAAATTAGTAGTAAGTTTTATAAATATTAAAAGATAAAATCATAATTTTTTTCATGCATTTGCAATTAACTTTTGAGAAAACCTCTAACATATAATTTTCCCTTAAAAATCTTGAATTACGGGACCTATAGAAAATTTCAGCAACTACAAATTAAGGTAATTGATCAAAATTAATTACAAATACATGAGGATACAAGTTTTTTCGATGTAGAAAATTCAACAAAAGTTGTACCCCACTAAAAAAATCTCATTTTTGTAATTATTTACCTCACTTTTCACTATTTTGTAATTTCCCTAGAGATCATTGTCCATAATCTTAATAGAGATTGGATATTCTCAAAATGGATATCCAATTGGATGGTCCAAACCGACCCATTGCAAGCCCATTTCAGGTCTGTCTTAATAATCTAAATTATTCATTTTGTAAAACCTCATAAGAAGATTATACATACTGAAAATTAGGTTGATCTATATTGTCCGTTAATTATATTTTAGATGAATGTGATCTGATTGAGTGACTCCCACTGTATAATCTCAATTAATAATTTAGATTATCGAAATGAGTCTAAAACAAAGTCAGAATAAACCGAACCGTCCAATAATATCCCAAACCAAAAGGAATCCAATCTCGTCTTAATAATAGATTGAGCATGTGTGGGATGATATAGCGCAATGCTTCACGGTCACGCTTGTCCGTCATGTCTCTATAAATTTCCTCATCAATCAACCCAAGTTGGAGAATGTTTTTGGTTAGCTATTTTTCTAAACAAGGTGGGATCAACCTTTTTTTTTTTTCTTTTTTCCTAAAATGAAATAGAAGTTTGTAATATGTTAAAAATATTTGTCAAAACGTGTTATATTACAAAAATTGATAAAACAATACTTTTGTATATTGTTTGTTAATTTAAAGTATGAGACAGTGACATCATAAAAATATTAAAATGTGTGGTAAATAAGTACTAAATCTAAATATGTATATATCTAATAAAATAATTAAAAATTAGCCATCTTTTTCTCCCTCTCTCTTTTCATAACAGGTCACCACAGTTAAGTCTCTCATCAAACTATGGACACTTTAAGCATATTTATTAAATAGACTTTTTATTGAAACTAGTTTTATTTTATTTTACTCTTTTTAATAAGTTTGGCTTTTACATTATCTATTTTAACATTGTTAGTTCAAGTTAGTTGTATTTGAAGAGTTTTGAAAAAGTCTGTTTTGTATGAATAAAATCAACAAAATAGTAAGTAATATTAGAATACAGAGATAAATAACATACTAACACCAATGCACGAAAAAACAGTACTTAGGCTTGTTTTAGGAAATATGTTAAAAGTTGATTTTCTATTTTTTTTTTTTTTCAAAAAAAAACGTATAAAAAAGTAGAAGATGTGATTCAAAAAAACTAAAAAATTAAAAAATTGACTTATAGCTGTGTTCTCAAAATGGATGAGGGGTCACTGTTGTGAGCCCCTCACTGCCTGTTCCTACTGTGCAGATGAAACGGCAACATTTTATGCTTTATTTGTTCTTTCTTTTTTTTTGATTGTTTGGATAAAGTGGTGTTTTGGAAAGTTGATAAAAAGTTGACTTTTTGATTTTTTTGATTTTTTAGTGGCTTTTTTGGCTAAAAAAGCTAGCTTTTTGGTGGTTTTTTTGTGTAAAAAAATTGAAAAGTCAAAAAGCTGGGAGCTTCTATTTGCACACACACCTTCCCCTCTTTACACATCTTTTATTGGTTCGGAAGTTGATTTCCGAAAATAAACAATTGGTTCGGAAGTTGATTTCCGAAACTAAATAATTTGTTCGGAAGTTGAGTTCCGAATGTTTTTCAATTTTTCGACAATCAACTTCCGAATGTGTTTATTTTATGTCCAAAATAGTAATTTCACTTAAAAATAAAATTAAAATAAAAATAATTTTTATTTAGTGTGTGTAAAAAGAGGATGAGGGATGTGCAAATAGAAGCTCCCCAAAAAGCTGGCTTTTTTAACATATTCCCAAATTGTCCCAAAGCAGGGCTCTTCTACTCTCTCTTTTTTCCAGTTATTTGTTTTAGGGTTTAGATAAACAACGCTCTTTCATTTTATTGTATTTTTAAGGTTCAGTTTAATTAGGATAAAAATGGTAGAAAGTAAAAGAAATGGAAAAAAAAATTAATTTTTTTGTAAGTTTGTTTAGAATGAAAGTGGTGAAAATTACAAGAAAATTAATTTTCTTATACAAATCCTAATAGTATAGTAACTAAGCTTTTCAATTTTTTTGCTAAAAAACAAAAGAAAATGCAAGAAGTTCAAATTTGTTATAAAGATAGTTACTTATAATTTGTTATAATTAGAATTACAAGAATTCTAATTATAAGTAATTACTTTTATAATAAATTTAAATTTCTTATATTTTCTTATGTTTTTTACAACAAAGTGAAAGCTTAATTACCATGCTATTAGAAGTTATACAAAAAAAATTAATTTTCTTATAACTTCCATCACTTTCATGCTAAATAAACTTTAAAAAAAAAAAAAATTCTATTTCTTTTACTTTCTACTATTTTTATCATAACCAAACTGAGCTTTTGAAAAAAAAAAAAAAAAATCATGAAAGTGGGCTGTTTGTCTAAGAAAAATGTTTGGGACCTCTAATTTAGAGGTACCACTAGTGATGTGGCAGTGGGTCCCCCATTGCCACAGCCAATCATGTGTCTTGATTTTTTTTTTTTTTTTTTTCCTTTTCCACCTCATTAGAGGTGGGTTTAGAGATGCTTTTTAGAGGTCTCTAGCATTGTTGTTTATCTAAACCCTAAAAAGAAATTAAAAAAAAAAAAAAAAAAAAAAGAGCCCCGCTTTATCAAAAATTATAAAAAAAAAAAAAACAACAAAGAAAGCACAAAACGTTGTGTTTCATCCACACAGCAGGACAGCAGTGAGGGGCTCACACCCTGTCCCTCTCAAAATAGACTAAGGTGAACGAAACTTCATGTTTCCATTACCTTTAATAATTCGACGAGGTGGACGTAACGTATCCTTGAAGAGAAAGGATAGAACAATGATGCATATATTAAAATATTTGCATTCAAATATTATTAGATATTTAAATATTATTTTTTTATTAAAAACATATGCATTCAAATGTCATTAAATGTTTAAATATCATCATTTCTTTTTGTCAACTAATTATATTTGACATCTTATACTTTTAATAAAATTATATTTTACAATGGTTGTCACAAATTTTTTGTCACTATCTATATGCATAATCATAATTGATTTTTTCAAAACAATTATAAAGGAAATAATAAAGACAAATGACATAGTATAACGTATTCAATAATATGAAGGGAAAAAAAAAGGGAGAGAGGTTAAATTATACTAACCTCCCTTGAAATTTAGAAAAAAATATAATAAGCTCAACAATTTTAATATAATTACAGTAATCTCGTTTTTGGTAAAGCTAAATGGACCAAAAAATCAATACAAATGATGTAAAAACATAGATTAATAAGGCAAGATATACATTTTAATGTAAAAGAGATGACGACGCTATTTTTCTATTCATTTGACTAACAAATTATTAATAAAAATTAAACTTTGTTGTATAAATTAAAACCTCAAAAGCAAGTTTAAACTGTTTTCCTTGCAGATGTTTGGCTGTATAGAAAAATCTTTTCCTTGAATCAAGAATTGAAGGAATTTGTATTGAAAAACAAAAACAAAAAATAAAACAAGAGAAAAGTGGATGAAAGATGTTTTTTTATACCTTTCTTTTCTTTTCCTTTTCCTCAATAAACTTCCCCCTTACATTGTTAATCCAAACACCACTTACGAGCGTACACCTTAATTATCAATCTAAATTTAAAGTTAATCCAACAAGATAATCAAAACTTTCCCCATTTGCAATTGACTAAAATAACCCACCTCAACAAGCTTTTGACTGAAATCAAGTTAAATCTTTGAATTGGCGAGTACAAACCCAAGGGCAATCCCAGTGCAACAGGCTCCGCCCACTATGGGGTCTAGGGAGTACCAAATGTATGCAGTCTTAACCCAGTCTTAACCCTGTATCCAGAGAGGGTTTTTGTGACAAGTACAAAACCCAAACAACAGAAAAACTAGAAAGGAGAGGAGGTGGTAAAGCTTAGGTTCTGGAAAGACATCCACGGTGCAAAGGCCTTATTGACCCGACCCAGCCAAGGCCTAGAGGGGCCCTGCCTAGGATTGGTTCTTAGTTACCCAGAAATAAATAAATCACTTTGTTTGGATGCAGTCAATGAGAACATCTCTCACAGCCTAGCATACTTAAGAATGCTCAAAATGGTCACAACAGGCCATGCCAATGAAACCCATCAAGAAATTCTTTTAATAAAAATTTAACAAACTCATTGTTACTTGGAATCAGTACGCTTTAAAAATTTTGGTAAATTCAAAGATCACTAAGAATACAGTGTAGCATGATAAAGCAACAAGCATGAAGTCCCTATGCCCACTTTGGGGCATCATTTTCCAAAACGCAAGAAAATCTTTCAAAGATCAATCACACGAGAAAGCTTCTGAATCCGGTTTAGTAGGAAGTCTCCTTGCTTGATAGTTGCTTGATAAAGAGCATTCTTTGCATCTGGACGGTTAGTTTCCAAAACACCGGCAACTTTATCAATCTTGCAGTGAAGCTTCCCTGCTGCAATAAAACGTGAAAGTTCCCTGGTGCAAACAAGGAACTCAATTAAACACCAATGGTTCACAATAAAAATCGATAACAATCATACAGAAAAGATCAAAAGCATGATTGAGTGTATCTAGGAAAATGAGATCACTTACAAATCAATGAACTCCACTGTTACTCCAAATGCTTTTGCCATTGCCTCAATTGTGACACTCTTATAGGATTCCAAGAATTGGGAATAAACCACGGTCCTAACCTCCCTCATGTAATACCGGAAGTGGGGATGCAAATAACGGTCCAATTTTATTTGCTCCGTCAGGCCAGCTGAAAATCAATTGGATAAAATTTCAGATTGGAATAAACTATAAGATAACATATTCAGATTGGAACAATAGTTTCAGCTATTGATCAGCTTCACAGTAGTGGGGCATTTATACATGCATTGTATGTACTTGTGTCAACATGAGAAAGGGCTTGTGATCCTCCTTTATATGTAGATCCCACATACTCATATCTATCATGATTAGACTACTTCAGTCATTCAATTTCCAGTTCATTCTATGGGCAGTGTAAACAGATTTGAATATTTTCAAAGATTCCATGTGAAATTAACCACTTAATTTTCAAGAACTTGGGCTTTTTTTAATTTCTATTCCATGCTTACTTGATGTGGCTCATTTTAGTGAAGCCATATATATATATATGCTAGACAATCGTGAAATATGTTGGGATGGGAACAAATCAAAAAATTAAAATATTTAAGATGACTTGCAATTACAATCCACACAGTTTTTATCCAAGAAGGATAACATAGCAGCCCCACCAAAAAATAAAAACTACAAGAGAAATTTGCATTATATTATGGCAACCAAGACAAAAGCACAAGCTGAAGAAGAAGGTAAAAAACAAGAAGCTCTATAATCAAAGGCAGAATATAAATACGTCCAACATTTTGTCTACCTATCTATGTAATATATAATACTGTAAGGGTAAAATATGAGATATACAAGATAAATACTTACCAAATGCTGAGAAAAATGACTTGTACTGACAATCATATAAAGAGTTCAAAAACCCCGACAGATGTGGGATTTTCCCAATAACTGTCAAGATCTCAGGAGCATCAACTACCTGCAACATGTAGCAACACAGGCATGGTAACATTATAAGCATGCCACATAAACAATCCCTCCCCCTCCCTTTTTTTCTTTCTTTATCACCAGGAAAAACAAAAAAGGGAAAGGAAAGGAAAGTAAAGACGATCAAAAAAAAAAAAAAGAAAACCAAAATACTGCCAGCCAAGCATCTCTCTAAAAAATTATCAAGGGGAAAACAATTCCATGCCAAAACCCTAGAGTGCAACTGTGCGTACCTTCTGTTTCAAGGAAACTCTATCCAACGATATGATGCTGGTAAGGACCGTGTAAAATATGAAGTTGTCATATGGGAAAAGTTCATAAGTTGTGAAAGTTGAGATCGAATCAAGAAACAAACTGGTGGCTTTCTTAAAGTTTCGAGTAGACATGTAGTATAAGCCTTCATACACCTTTAGACGATTCTTCCTTTCCCAGTCACCTCCCTCCTCAAACAAGCTGTCAACAGCATGTTATTAGTTATTGGATCAGACGCTGAAAATTGGTATTTTTAGTAAGAGAAAAAGTAAAACTCTCAAGCCACCCCTTACTTCTTTGCTTTATCAATGCTCTTGGAAATAAGATCGAAATCCATATAGAAAAAGCCAATCTGTAGCGTATGGAAAACCAGGTCCATTTTCTGCCCAACAGCAACTGTCTTGCTTTCTGTTAACTTGAGCTGTTCCAAAGCCTTCTCCTGGGTTTACATCGTGACAAGTTAGGAATAAAAGAAGTCTACAGAAATGCGTAGAAAACAAGCAGATGATTAAAGAATTGAAAGGCATAACAGTTATATACCTTGTCGCCAATTCGTATGAAAAACAATGACTTGGCTAAATGGGCTTCTCTAACTTCACTTTCACCTAAGTTTTCTTCAGCATCAGCAATCCTAATAAAAAATGCAACCCGATAATGTCAAGTATAATAGAGATCAATCAACTGTACATCATAGACACTTGCATTACATTTAGATACACAGAAAGGGGAGTGAAGGGAAGTATAAATTAGTGACGGAAAGAGAAGGGAGGGGAGTTACCCCTCTTCTTGTTTGGTTAGATAATAATTAACCAGAGGGCAGGTAGGGTGACCTTTCCTTCCTTTTGTTCAGTTAGACAATAATTATAAAGGGAAGGTAGGTACAAAAGCCAAATAGGAAATGTTAAAAAATTAGGGGCTGTTTGGATAGACACGGATTTCAAAAATCAAGGGATTTGACCTTGATCATTCAAGGACAATAACTCAAATTTAGAAATGCTAGTTTACTTATGTATTTCAAGATTGAGTTAAATTGTTTTATCATAATGGATTTGAAATAATTATATAAAACTAGTTATTTGAAATCATGCCAAGAATTATCTTTCTAAATATAAGGATCCTTCTAAAATATATATCTTTTTTATCTCAACTTATCTTCTTCCATTGTTTTTCTATTCATTTAACCTCAAATCCCTTGATTTGAAATCCATATCTGTCCAAACGACCCTTATATACTTATGTTTTCATAAAATGAGGGGTATAATTGGTATTAAAATTATATTTAAAAACCAGCACTTCGCTTCCCCTCCATTTCCTCCCAATTTTAGAGGAGAAGAAAAGTGCTCAATTTGTAGACCCTCTCTCCCCTCACAAACCCTCCATATACTTTCCATTGTTTTCTCAAAAACAATCCAAACAAGACGAATATTATATTAACCCATCCTCTCCCTATGCTTCGTTTCCCCCTCAAACCCCAAATCCAAACATAGTGTCACTCAAGATAACTTCCAAATGTTGTGAAGTGGTAGAAATGATACTTGAAGTTGGATCAGTGCAACAACTGATCCACTAGAGCACCCCCCATTACAAAGTATATTATTTTTTTCCCCTTTCCTTGGGTTTAATAAAATAGTTCAGAACAAATCCTCATCAATAACCTACGGCTACCAACACCAACTTTTTTCATAAGAGATCCAACATCCATCACAGAGTTTCAAAAGGCATTCATGAGGCTCGCCTCAATGCTCGCCTCGCCTCAAGGCTAAGGTAAAACGCATCAAGACTTTGATTTTTAGGCATTACTCCCCAAAGGCTTGCACATCAAAGTTTGAGACATGCGCCTTAGGTGCACTTTGTACGCTTTTTGCGCATAAGCATGTGAGGAATGCGCACATGCAGAGATTGCCTTGGGCTTTTGTTAAACTTTTAGTCCATTAGATTGTTTAAACATAAAAAAATAAAAAGAATCCATTTTTGCAACTATATTCTATAGGAAAAATTAAGTAAATGATTAATCAAGAAAAAACACAGTTAATGGTCAAGTGAGAAATTCAATCACTAAAGTTAAGAATATCAATTTTACTTTCAGTTAAGGAAAACTTCCTTCTATGCAATAAAATGTTCAACGCCTTAAGGCGAAAATTATGTACACCTTTATATTTAATTTTGTTTTTATTTTATTCTTACTATTCAAAAATATTTAATTTACTCACCAAATATTAAAATTTAAAATTTGAAATGCTTACGCCTCAACGCCCTGAGACTTAAGCCTCGCCCCACGAGGGGTAAAACGCCTCGAGGTACGCATTCGCCTTTAAAAACTTTGATCCATCATAAATGTTAGATTAGGAGGTGAGCATAAGAAAACTCCTTAAAGAAAATGGTCACCTACAACATCACCAACTGAATTTATAAGACGGAAAAAGGAGACAATATAAAAGGCATCCACAACCTTTTCCATAAACTAAGTAAAACGCAAATAATATATTTAGTTATATACACACATAGATAACAATTGTGTTTGTTACAATATTATACCTTTCTTGGCATTTCAGCTTAGATCTAAATATTTAGATTAGGTTGGCAATTTCGTAAGACAAAACATCGGATTTGGTTGTATTGTATTTAAACTTGGGTGCAAGGGTAACTAGGTTTTGCTATTTTACTTATCAAAAAATAAATAAAAAAAGAAGGTGAAGGTAGCTAGCTAGATAAGAATTGTTGTCCAAAATGTTGTCGTGTGAAGACCGTCACAATAAATGCGGGCACAGCTCTGTTACCCATGCAAGTAAATCTATATGAACATGTTGCAATAGAATTTAAGACACTTGGGTTTGTTTGGTTTGTTTTTCAGAAAAAATTTTGGAAAAAATTCTCTACAAACAAATTTTCAAGAGTAATCAAACCAAACAAATTTTTTCAAAAAAAATCTCAAAATTTTGTTTGGTTACCTACTTTCCAAAATCACTCTCTCTCTCATACACATCAAATCAATCACTTTTTTTAAAACTCTCTCCCTAAAATAATTTTCCAAAACCATTTCTGAAAAAATGCAAACAAAACAAGTTTTCGTATCTTAAAAACTACTCTACAAACACAAACCAAACACACCCTTGGTTTTTGAGGTGCACACTTTTTACCTACAGGCCTCGTTTGGGAACAGGCTAATTTAGTAACTTTTTGGCTATTTGGCTAAAATGTGATGTAAAAAAAACTAGTATGTTTAGGATGACTTTTTGGCTTTTTACGAAAAGATGTGCAAAAAGTAGAGAGAAAAGGGAATCTTTGACTTTTTGATATGGGTTGTTGGCTTTTTAGCTTTTTTAGTAACTTTTTGGCTTTTTGGCTAAAATAGCCTCTTGCCAAACGAGGCCTAAATTAGCCAAAAAGCCAATAACCCATACCAAAAAGTCAAATATTCTCTTTTCTCTCTACTTTTTGCACATTTTTTCGTAAAAAGCTAAAAAGTCATCCCAAGCATACTAGTTTTTTTTAACTCATATTTTAGCCAAATAGCCAAAAAGTTACTAAATTAGCCTGTTCCCAAACGAGGCCTTAACCCTAATATAGTCATGTTAATAAGATTCGTAGAAAACCAGTTAGAAATGGGCTAGAGCAGAGGCATTCCTGCAGAACTCCTGAGAGCTTCACAATGTGCGGTTGAAGCTGCTCGAATGAGCTGCAATCTAAAGATCTCCTATGAACTATGCTTGAAGTCCGCTCGAGCACGGTTATGGATTTCAGTTCAAATGGGTTTATGATTCTGGAAGTTCTATATTAACTTGGCTTAGGGATTCTTTTTGGAGTAACAAGAATTACAACAGCTTTTGAGTGTGAAAAAAAACTAATTTATGCATAGGTTATCAAAATCTCTTGAAACCCATTTTTTCCCCAGTTTTTGAACTTGTTTTTCATGATTTATTCATCACTTTAGGGAGCTCTAAAGTGTTTTCATAAAATACATGCACATTCACTTGTCACACATAACCTTCAACTGTTGGGGTAACGCAGCTGTGAGGACCTAGGATTGAAGATAGAAGCCAGGAATTCACTTGATCTGTTGGATCAACAGCAATTGAGGTGTTTAGGGCCATGACGAATGGAGAGCAAACAAAGGGCTTTACGGAAGACTGCAAGATTAAGGTTAATTATGTTTGGGTAGTAAGTCCTTTATCTTGAGCTTGGTAAAGTCTTGATTGATAGATTCCCCTTTGCTCACAAGGGTTTTTCATGTAAATCGTTATGTTCATAATTTTGATGTGATTAACCTATGGTTGCCATTAGTATTTTTATAATCAAAATTGGCTTAACAATTGATTTGGCAATACACATGTACACCTCTTAAACAAGCGCATTATAGATCAACAAAGTTCAATTTGTTATTCAACCTTCTAAGCAACGCAATAATGTTACCTAAAATCTCGACTAGAAATATTGCCTAAAAACTCCAACACTTGCAAAATCTAATCAAAATGTGGATTAACCCCACAACTTAAGTTCAAATCTCAACCATTATGATGACCCTCAGCAGTATAATGCAGAATGTTCACCCAGTTTTGTTTGAATACACAAAAAACCGGTCCAAGTCACCCAGAAGAGAACCCATCCTCTTCACACTCTACATTTTCAAATTATATATTATCTTGTATACTGATTTCCCACAACAATAAAAGAACTAATACATTAACAAAAAAACACATTTCTACGTACTATAGCAATGTACGTATATAAATATACTAGAGGAGTGAGCACACCCTACGTTTTTTGATAACTCGGTATACAGCCCACGGTACCGATTAATCCAAGGGACCAATCCCACATTCCACTAGAAAAAGGCCCATTTAAAGCTGGGGCAAAGTCCTGTATGGACTAGCCCCAAAAAATTATTTGTACTTATGAGGTTTCAAATGAGACCTTGGAGAGAGTACACCCCCATGCTCCAAGTCTTGACCACTATAAAGAAGTTAGATCAATCATGACAGCTGCTAAATTTGAAGCAGAGTATAGCGAAAATTGTGACAAAGCTTCAAAGAGCAATGTGCTTTATACAATAGTATAGATGTAAAAAATCACATTCCCATCTTAGACACCACCAAAATTTCCTGTTGAACTCACCCTATGTAAGAAATTACATTCCCAGATTATGTAATGTCAGAACTAATTCAAGCCAGTGAGGGCATCTCCAGCCCTTACTCAACTTTTTTGAGTAAAATCTCTATTTGAAATGAAGCACACCAATGGATAAACTCAGATTTTAGCATATATTTGAGCAAAAAGCTTCAGAGTTAAAAATTTAAACGTTTTGGAGAATGTAAACTCACTTTTCATCGAGTTTTTTGAGCTGTTCATCGATCTTGGCACGCATCGAGGCCAAGACAGACTGATCCAAATCCAGCACCGAATTGGCGGCTAGGGTTTCGTAAAGCGGGGCCATATCTACAACAATGCAATAAAAAACCCTAAATCAATTCACAAAAACGAACAAAACTACCAAGGACAAATCGATTAGAGTGTTGTGGTGGTTACCATCGGCTACGACGAAGTCCAGGACCTCTTGGCGGAGACGAACTTTCTCGATGTCAGGGACGTCTGGTTGGGTGAGGAGGAATAGCTTGTGAGCTAGCACTAGCTGAGGTTGCTGCGAACCCTCTTGACCTTCCATGGCTTCTCTCTCTCTCTCTCTCTCTCTCTCTCTCTCTACTCTTTGATACAGATTTCTGCTATGAGTCTGGTTTGGTTTCGCACTTTGCTTGTAGAAAGAGAAACCGGTGAGTTTTGTAATTGTGCATTTGTAGGGAAGAAAGCGGGTGCGATCGCATGCGACTCGGGTTTATCATTCTCTGTGAGGGCCCATTGAAATTGTATTTCCCATTTCACGGCCGTCTGATTTTCGCAAAAATGAGGGTTACCTAAAATTAATTTAATTTGTAGAATTTAAAATTTAAATATTTTTTTTAAAATATTAGATTTGGCTTTCATAAATTTATTTATTTTTAAATTAAATTTTAATTTTAATTTGATAAAAAAAAATTTTAAAAATACTTATAATTTTTGCATAATTTTATCTTTTTATCAAAAATTTTCTCAAAAACAAAACAAGGTCTTAACATTATTTCATTAAATTGTTATTAAAATGAGTATTGTTATTACCATCCCATTTATTATTTTGAATCTCATATTTCTTTGATTTCACTTATAAACTATAAAATACTAGGTTGTGTTTGGTAGAGTTTTATAAATATGATTTGAGAGTATGAGTTGTATTTTAAGTTTGTGAGTTGTGGAATTATGATTTGAGTA